>JAULBS010121964.1:0-14096 GCA_032355785.1 Symmetromphalus regularis | reverse complement strand
ATAAGCTTATAAAACCAGTGTTAGGGATGTCTACAGAAAGTTCAATATGCAAATCATGTTACATGTATCTTTAAAAATCCCTTTAATTCACACTGACATTTAATAAGCTTATAAAACCAGTGTTAGGGATGTCTACAGAAAGTTCAATATGCAAATCATGTTACATGTATCTTTAAAAAATCCCTTTAATTCACACTGACATTTAATAAGCTTATAAAACCTGTGTTAGGGATGTCTACAGAAAGTTCAATATGCAAATCATATTACATGTATCTTTAAAAATCCCTTTAATTCACACTGATATTTAATAGCTTATAAAACCAGTATTAGGGATGTCAACAGAAAGTTCAATATGCAAATCATGTTACATGTATCTTTAAACAAGTAGTTGAAACATTTAATTTTAAAGATATCAATATTCATAGATTCTTTAACATCAGGGGGCAAACTGTTCCAAGAAGCAACAACAGAAAATTGAAATTTTTTCTTAAATTGTTCTTATGTTTGGCTTAGGTACTAAGAGGTTTCTTTCTTACTGCAACTGAAACTGAAGATTTATAACGGCTGCTTTGGTTCTAGGACAGTTATGTTAAATAGATTTGCATAAATGGAATAAAAATAGCATGTTTCTGCAAACTGGTTTTTATGATTATTTACTGCTGTGGTAAAATAACACAAAACCTACCTAAGTGCCTGAACCAGTATCATGTCGGAGAACTCATGCAGGTTGACAAAGGCCTTGAGAACAGCAATATTGAAGTCATTCCTAGAAAGAGACAAACACATCAGAATATATTTTAGTATGTCAAGCTATTGTAAATACATTATAAATACAGCACACAACATTTGATATACATGTAGAACAACAATATTGAAGTCATTCCAAGAATGAGACAAACATGTCATAGTATGTCTTGGTAGTCAAGCTAGTGTAAATAAATACAGCACTCAACATTTGATATAGAACAACAATATTCCTAACGCAGACACCACATGTCGTATATCATAGTGATGTCATACTAACTTAAACAAACATAACAGACAATATCTAACAATGATGTGAATACTGTAAACAAAACATCTATATCCAGGATTAAACAAACAGAACCGTGTTGCTAATTAAAATATAATCCTGTATATTGTATCTCTCAACAAAAAAGATTAATGACAAAAATAAATAATTTGCGTCACAACATAAAATCTAGCTTGTCAAAAACAGTCATCCTAAGTAGTTACAAGACCTCTTAAGCATGGGTGTAAATCATGGGGAGTGATGGGGAGGGGACACTTCCTCCCTCTTTTCTGACAGGGAGGATGCCTATATAATTATCCCACCCCCACACTTTTTGCTTCGAAAAATTGAAATTAAAATGCCTAAATAATCATCTTTACCAGTATTTCTCTTTGTTATATCGATGTACCTCTTAACCATTTGGTCTTAGCGCAAATATACCGGAATACAGAGGGGGTCTATAATGGCATCAATCCTAGGGTGCAACGATATACCGGTATACTTGCTGAGTGCAATACATATCACAATATGGTTTCATATATCGCGGTATATCTACCTAAATAGTTTCCAGTTAATTATCTCATAAAACTTATGACTATGACAGTAAGTTATGATTTTAAATATAAGTTAAACTTAAACTTAATTAAAACATATAAATCTTCTGTGTCCATGTTCTTTTTTCATCAGAAATTGATACAGATCTTTATTTTTAGTACTTAGTATGATGGTATTAAAATATGAAGTTATCACATCTTGGTAATTAAACTGTTTTGCGGTATATATTACAATATCGTTACACCCCTACCTTCTGAGGAGTTTTAATAAAAATGGATGGATGAACTCATTTCTCATGAATGTTCTACATCAATAATAATTAAATGCCATTAGTAGACGTGAGCGTAAAACACTAAATCATTAAACCTGCCATGCTTGTTGAAAATATTTGTGTAATCTTGAGTTTTTATCAATCTGTAAGCTCGGTAAGTTATTATAGTCATAATGTTTATTGCCAAAATTTTATTTAAATGCATGCAGACATTTAATAGAAACCTTCTTTGCCTTATCTGTGATGGAGCTTTGATGCATTAAACTCAGGTGCGGTTGCAGGACTTCTGAAAGGGGGGGTGGGGGTGGGCAAAATGTGATGGGTGACAGGACTGTGGAAAAATGGTTAATTTTCATGTCTTTCCACTCAGAAAATATATATATATATATATATAATATAAAAAAACTGCAGACTCCCTGGACCCCCTCTGGATCCGCTACTGAAACACCAGTGTGTACAAGAGATCTCCTTCAAGAAGACAGCCACAAAGGTTTATTCATCATAGTCAGATAAAACGAGAGTCGAGTTTCTTAATTTGAACTTGTGTTTATCAACATCCGCAGCCTCTCAAAATAGCCAGTTATCTGCCAACATTCCCAACAGGATTACAGCATACTCTGCATGCAGGAATGTTCATCAAGTAATTAATTAATTAATCATCATGGCCGGTGACCCAACACGGTGGTTTTATCTGCAGTTTCTCATAGTCACACATGCAAACACTGTCAAACTGTGGAAACCTGTTATATTAGCATTGCTGGAAGGTAATCATTTAAACAAAATCACACTCTTGGGTTTGAGCTCTTAGAAGAACAAATCTCTGCCCACGGGGAGTGTGTTTGAATAGTTTACTGGTGTACATATGTAAAAATCAAGTTCATGTCCATCTAATCACTTAATAAATAGTAAAGTTTGTTTTATTTAACGATGCCTCAAAAGAACATTGATTTTTATCTTATCATCGGGTGTTGGACGTCAAACATATGGTCATTCTGACATGTATTTAGAGGAAACCAGCTGCTGCCACATACGCTACTCTTTATGATAAGCAGCAAGGGGTCTTTCAAAAGCACCGTCCCACAGACAAGACAGCACATACCACAGCCCTTGATGAACACTGTCTGGAATGGAAAATAAATCATTTAATGAAGACGAATATCAACTGATGATATGTTTTTGTCAGTCTAACGGTAAATCTTTTAAAGAGTTTCTATCAAATCTGTTTAAAGGTGTCTTAATATTATTTTATCATTTGTAGCTACATATGTATGTCATTAACTTGGCAGTGGAAAGCTATTTCAGAGTGGTGAGGCAACGTAAGTTCATTGTTTTGAAAATGGATCTAATATCAATATGCAAAGCTCATTTCCATTATTTTGCAGGGACAATATATTTGAGTACAGCATTCTAGCAACAGATGATGTTCTTCACTTTTATTTGGCATCTGCACCTGTTTGTTTTATATTGAGACTGCATTTTACCTATTTTATCCTCTAGGAGAAACCATGTGTTGCCACAGACACACTTTCAAACTGAGTCCAGTGGGTGTGCTTAAACAGTTTTGATATTAAAGCATGTTTAATATACACAGATGTCCCTGTTCATTTTATTTCCAGCTTCATTATTATAACATACAAAATTTATACAATAGACTGGACTGAAAACTGGATCCCTGTGAACAGATTAAAGGTGCTAGATTACACGGAATATTAGATTAGGGATTTCTACAGTAAACATATTGTGATATACTTGCAAATACAATGCCCCACTTACAATATATTAACAATTTTCTAATTTAATACATTAATTTCCAAAAATTACATCATATATAATTAGGAGATTTCTATAGTAAAAATATTGTAAAATGCACAACTGACAATATGTTAACAATTCTCTAATTTAATACAATGTTCTTTGTCCATCTGAAGAATTTTACATTTCAATATGCAACTAAATGGAGTTGTGATCCCAAATGCTATAATATTGAACATCTGTAAATCAAGAACCCAAAGGGAAAAACTCTTTTGAAGTTTCCAATGACCTTTAACATAAATTGTTAACCCATAGTTCATAGGCCAATTCAGTTGTAACATTTGAGAATGACTGGAACATTCTGGTTACAAGAAAACAGTAACATACCGGTACATAGAGATCATTACATGAGCGTGAGGGTTGTACGAAAATTATGAAACGAGTTTGTCAACTGTTGTTCCGCATGCGAGAGTGACACCATTGTTTAACGACACCACAGGAGTATTTCTCACCTCTAGCCTACCCCATCTCCCATCCATTCAAAGGCCAACTTTAAATACAATAACAGAAACCATTTTTTAATTTTAGCATCACATTTTTAATTTTACAATCAAATGTTATAATAAACCAAAGTGGCTAGTCTAATACACTCCGTCTGTTAGAGGTACCAACTAGGGGTGATAAAGTTCTTTAGATGACAGTAGTATCACTGTCCAACACTTTATCACAAATAGAAAAAATAGTATGTCATATTAAAAGATCTCTAGAACATGTAAATTGTAAGTAAAACATTTAAGACTTGGACTAGAGATTTCTTGCCAACAGAGAATAAGTACACAACCCCTGAAATTGACTGCGGAATTGTCAATGCCATGGAGACTGTCGCCGAGCTTTTCACTCCCCGTGGTACTTTTTATGCCACAGACAAAACAAAAAATTTTAAGGTATATTTTTTTTTCTTATTATTAAAAATAAAGTACACTTTATGCTAAAATTGCTGTAGAAAAAGCTGTGGACACTATTTCTCCACAACATTTATTTTGCCGTGGACATTTTCTTAATTGTAGGGGTTGAGTACATGTACATGTTATCTTCTATTTACTGCAACAAGGAACAGAAATGTACCTAACATTCCATAGGCTATGACTACTCACCAACATGTGTAGATGTTGTAGTATGAATTGACCTTAATCCTATACTAAAAGCCCTATTGTAGAGTCACTAATGGTAATGCATATACCCATTTCATTGAATGATATTTGATCTAAACTTTCTTCTCACCTAAGTGTTATGCCATATTAAAGATCACTTACAGTCTACAAGTAATAAATCAAACAAACAAAAATACCTTGACCATGGCCATTCTGACATCTAAATCAATGGGAATATAATTAGAAACTTGAGCTATCCTAAAGGAAAATGTCACAGTGTCAGAAATGATGATCATGATGTAGGATATTTTAAGCTTCAGACCAGTAAGGACCGTTTCCCACTTACGAATACTGCAGTGGTAGATCCAGAAAATACATTTAGCGGGGCCCTAAAGAATTCTCAGATTCTTTAAAGTTAAAAAACAAAAACAAAACAATAATAAAAATTAATAATTTAAAAAAATGTTATTTATATTGTAAAATGTTGGGGCCTCGGGCGCTGCCTAGATCTGCCACTGTAGTGTACATATAAAGTTTGGTCTTTTGTCTGTCAAATACTGAGTTATCACATAAAAATTAATATCTGGACAGGTATGAGTGATTTTACAAAATATTAATAAAGGGGAGGGTTGAATGATGGGATTAAATGACAAGAAATTTAAATGACCTGTATGGCTCAATAGAAAAGATTATTGGATTATGTCAATCTAGCTAAGCTGTATTTAGATTTTATAGAAATACCCAATACCTCCTATGTACACGTGGTACCCAGGATTAAAACACCTCTTAGTTTCAGTATGTCTTACTGTTTTCTTTTATGCATGGGGTAGGAGGGTGTAAAATAAATAAATAAGTTTTACTGTAATAATTTAGTACAAAAGTATGTTGTTGAATGTGCACATAAGAAGAACCAAAGATTTAACAAGATACCTCTTTGCCAAGATAGCTCTATTTAGTCATTTTCAAAAATATATAAATCTCATGTTCAAAATAAAATAAAAAATACTTCTATTAGTTAATGAAAAAGTCATTGAAAAACCCTGTACCAAGTTTCAGAATGATCCAATCAAAATTTAAAAAAAAAAAAAATCTAAATTAATGAAAACATGCTTTAAGGAAAAGTTGACAGATTATAGAAATAATTTTTTTTTTTTAAAGATTTTAAAGATTTAATTAGTTTGTAGGTACTGTCACAACTTTAGAAGCCCTACGCACCAAGATTTAAAAAAAATGTAATGAAAACTCTAAGGGCCGATTTCACGTCAACAGTTCAACCTCGATTCTTAGTTTAAACTGCGTCCACGTATGTTAAAAGAATGAGTTGAACTGTAGATCATGGCTGAACCGTCAACGAGAAATTGGGCCTAAGAGATACATATTTAAGGAAACTATATATATAATGCAGGAACATGCGCACCATTCAGAGCAGAGCACCATTCAGAGCAGCGTGACACAGCTAACTACCAGCTGTTCTCACATCTGGTACTGGATGTCAAACACAGAAACCCGAGACCAATATTCCTACAGACTCTTAGAACCTAGTCCCGTGTTTACCAAACAGGCTTTCTTCAGGTAGTGGCAGTATGTACTGCTAACCTACATCCTGCCACGTGCTTCTAGTTGTACTGACATAATTATACAGCCAATAATAACAGCAACTCATGCTGTAACCCATCTTTTATTTGTTTTCTTGTCTTTCTAGTTATATTCATTTCACATACAAGTCCATCACAGCAATGAATATACTGAAGAAAATAAAATTGTATTACGATGCAGAAAAAGATCACTACCAATGTAATGTCAATGTAATATACAAAAATGTTTTAGGTGGATTGAGCATCAGTACTGTTTACTGTTGTACACGTATCCACTGATATCCTAACATTGGAAACTATTTTGCTATTGGGCATTTCCCCATTAATGTGGTAAACCTCCTGACATTGGCCACTATTTTTGCTATTGAGCATTTCCCCATTAATGTGGTAAACCTCCTGACATTGGCCACTATTTTTGCTATTGAGCATTTCCCCATTAACACTGGAAACCTGCTGACATTGGCAAATGTCTGTTATTCAGCATTTCCCCATTAACACTGGAAACCTCCTGACATTGGCAACTGTCTGTTATTGAGCATTTCCCCATTAACATAGGAAACCTCTGGACACTGGCCACTGTATTATTGAGCATTTCCCCATTAATGTGGTAAACCTACAGACATTGGCCACTATTTTTGCTATTGAGCATTTCCCCATTAACACTGGAAACCTCCTGACATTGGCAACTGTCTATTATTGAGCATTTCCCCATTAACACTGGAAACCTCCTGACATTGGCAACTGTATAACCATACCTCAACCATACCAACATGTTTACTGCTATGGTCCTTTATTTGTTTCCAACAGTATACACTACCGGCTAGAGCTATATACATTACCAGCAAGAGCTATATACACTTGTTATATATATAGTGTTGAATGTACTACCAGCTACAGCTGAATACACTACCAGCTACAGCTTTATATGCTACCACCTAGAGCTGTATACACTACCACCTATAGCTGTATACACCAGCAGCAATAGCTGTATATGCTACCACAACTAGTTGAAGTTGTATGCACTACTAACTAGTGCTGTTACGATCCAATAGACATGAAGTATTACCAAATGAAGTTGAATAATACTGTGATGTATTTTTAATTAAAAACATTGATTGTACTAGGTGTAACACCTGTCACATTAAAAGAAATCTATTATGCCATATTAGCGCAAATGAAGCATTTGCTAATACATGTACTCCAATTTGAAGGTCAGATGAAAGTACATGTATACCAATTTAATTTTAACAACAGCAAAACACATAGTTTGAAAAACACAGACTAATATGAAAATCATCTTTATGAAAAAACATGGTTTATTAAGTGTTCAAGATGATTTTAACATTACAATTGATGCTTTTCAAATTATCACTGTTGTTTTACTATGGTCAAAATTCACCTCGTATATCAGTACTTTCTTTTGACCTTCAACATGTAATTTGTTGATCTTTTAAAAAAAATTGTTCATTGAAACAAATTAAAGTTTGTTTTATAAAACATGAAATTGTACATGTCTGTTCCATATATCACTATGAAAATGGGTTGGAATAGCTTAGATACAAAATAAAGCCAATATATATGCAACTAAAATGTGCAAGCTATTTCCTATAATGACAGTGATATTGTAATATGTTCACTGGGCTGCTGAAGCATAATAACAAAGGCCACATGATAGAAATAAAAGGCAATTTACTTCTAATTGTAATGGTGATGAACCACAAATTATTGCTCATCTGACATTTCTGAGAAAATTGCTTTGATGATCATTATTAAAACATTTAACAATGTTATAAACATTATATAACAATATTATAGAAGTTATGTAACAATGTTACTGAAGCTACTAAGCTAGTAAACATAATATAATTTACATTACAATGTTGGTGTAGACTTACACCTTGAAACATACCAACAGCTTCCATGAAATCAATGCGCACTGAATATGGTTACTTCCAGATTTGTACACACCAAATTCAATTATGAAATACAAGTTCGGTTTGCTTTGAACCAAGTCTACATACACATTCAGGCTTGTAGGAACGACTTTGGGAGTGGGGGGTTGGGGGGGCACTTACAGATCTGGTACAAACTCTGTATCAGATTTTGGTTACAATGGGGAAACAAAATGTATTAAAAAAAAGGGCGAGGGTGTGGCAAGGGGGATTCCCCCTGTTCCTAGTCCTGCATATTTGTAAGTTAGTATTTTAGTCATTTCTTTTCTATTTCGTTATACTTTTGGTTTGTTAGGGTATAAATTTAAGTTTTATAAGCATATAGTCCATAACTGCTGAAAAATAAATAGTTTTTCCCAATTCTGTCCCAGCAAAGATGAAACAAATTAAAAATAAATAAATAAAATGAGCTTACCTTTCTCCCAGATACTCTCCAATGGCAGTCTTGTTTAGTCCTTCACCTTGGAAGAGAAATTTGGCTACATCTTCTGGCGTATTTTGAAGCCGTCCATTCTCAATCAGGTATTCAATCCCCTAAAATGATTCAAAAAATATATGACCCTTAAAAGTATAATCTAATGGTTAAAACAATAAATTTCAGTAACAAGTATTAATGCTAATATTGGTGCACATTGAAAGGTGGTTCACAATTAATAAATCAGTTTGCTCTAGTGGAGTTGTTAAAAAAAAAGTATTAGTTATAACATAAAACTTTGATCAGTTTTAAATAGTACCTTTATAATAAACATTCAATGAGTAACACAAAACAAACCTAAAAGATTTGTAAAAGTAAAAAGCAAACTTTGTTTTATTTAACGCATCTAGAGCACACTGATTTTTATCTTATCATCGGCTATTGGACATCAATCATATGGTCATTCTGACATGTATTTTAGAGGAAACTTGCTGCTGTCACATACATGTAGACTACTCTTTTCCGATAAGTAGCAAGAGATTTTTTTTATGCTCTGTCCCACAGACAGGACAGCACATACCATGGCCTTTGATGAACCAGTTGTGGATCACTGATTGGAATGGAAAATAGCCCAAACTGCAAATGGGTCCACTGAGAAGGATCGATCAAATGACCGACCGATTCACAGGCAGACACGCTACCGTTTGAGCTACATCCCGCTCCATAAAACTATTTGTATGACAAGAATATTTGCCTGTTTAGTAAATATGTTATTTCAAAGATTAGAGGCAAACTGTGATCATGACACATGATTTATTTTGAAAACAGGCTGGCGGGTAACCAAGGCAGGTCTTATCAAATCTCAATTAATGGCCCATGATAGACTCCATATTATCATGGGATACGCAAACATATAGCACAAAATGTCTTATCAGTAGACACACTTGTTATGTACGTCACAGAGCATGCTCTGTTTGAAGGGCAAGCAGGTACTGTAAATTGGAAAAAAGATTAACTACATCATTATAAAATGTTACTTTCTGCAGACGAAGCACAGCGAGGAAGTGAGAACGTATAAACTTAGTATGATAAACTGTAATGTTAACAGGAAATAAACACAATGAATTGGCACGTTCATAGCTTTTACAGTTATAATACATGTATGTACGTGTATGTAATAAATTGAGAACATGATATATACTCCGTTATGTCAAAATGGGACTGATATAGAAATCTGGTTCCTAACTGGCTTAAAGCATTGCAAACATTCTTGTTTAATCTGACACTATCTAAATTAGCACACTGTTTCTTTCCCATATGGATACATCATCTGGTTCAAATAGGACAAAAACACCAAGACATTCAGTCTCCAGTAAGATGTCATATAAAGACATTCAGTCTCCAGTAAGATGTCATCTAAAGACATTTAGCCTTCAGTAGAATGTCATCTAAAGACATCCAGTCTTCAGTAAGATGTCATCTAAAGACATTCAGTCTCCAGTAAGATGTCATCTAAAGACATTCAGTCTCCAGTAAGATGTCATCTAAAGACATTCTGCCTTCAGTAAGATGTTATCTAGACATCCAGACACCAGCATAATGAGATGTCACCCCACAGTATCCAGACTCCAGTAAGATGTCATCTAGAGACATTCAGTCTCCAATAAGATGTCATCTAGAGACATTCAGACTCCAGTAAGATGTCATCTAGAGACATTCAGCCTCCAGTAAGATGTCATCTCAAGACATTCAGCCTCCAGTAGGATGTCCTCTAAAGACATTTAGCCTCCAGTACAGTGAGATGTCATTTAAAGACATTCAGCCTCCAGTAAGATGTCATCTAAAGACATTTAGCCACCAGTAAGATGTCAACCAGCGACATTCAGACTCCAGTAAGATGTTATCTAGAGACATTCAGACCCCAGTAAGATGTCATCTAAAGATATCCAGACTCCAGTAAGATGTCATCTAGAGACATTCAGACTCCAGTAAGATGTCATCTAGAGACATTCACACTTCAGTAAGATGTCATCTAGAAACATTCAGCCTCCAGTAAGATGTCATCTAGACATTCAGCCTCCAGTAAGATGTCATCTAGAGACATTCAGCCTCCAGTAAGATGTCATCTAAAGACATTCAGCCTTCAGTAAGATGTCATCTAAAGACACCCAGACCCCCAGTATAATGAGATGTCACTCCACAATATCCAGACTCCAGTAAGATGTCATCTAAAGACATTCAGCCTCCAGTAAGATGTCATCTAGAGACATTCGGACTCCAGTAAGATGTCATCTAGAGACATTCAGCCTCCAGTAAGATGTCATCTAGAGACATTCAGCCTCCAGTAAGATGTCATATAGAGACATTCAGCCTCCAGTAAGATGTCAACTAAAAACATTCAGCCTCCAGTAAGATGTCAACTAAAGACATTCAGCCTCCAGTAAGATGTCATCTAAAGACATTCAGCTTCCAGTAAGATGTCATATAAAGACAGTAAAATTGAGGCATCCAACCTCATGCAAAATAATACCTCGAGGCATTCAGAATCTTCTAATGCCAAACTGAGGCATCCAGCCTCCAGTGATATAAGAAACTGAGGAATACAGTATCTTTTCAGATGTGACCCTGAAACATTGAGCCTTGTGTTAACCTACAATGAGATGTCACCCCAAAGAATCTGGTTACATTATTCAAACAGAATAACATTCTTTGGATGTGTTCTGTGCCCTTGAACCCCAACCCTATCCCAGCATATGGTCTGTACATTGTAAATATGGTTAAACCTATGCATGACCTCTTATGCTGGATTCAACCAACAGCCTGAAATGTGCTAGCACTGTAGATAACTAGAACAAAGAGCTATTCAAGAAGTTCATTTTAACAGGCTTCCGCTCCAGCTGGTTTTATATCATTTTTACATACAGGAATAGTCAGAATTTATTTTCACTGGCCTATTTTCTCCTTCATCACCCCACAGAGTAAACATCGAAGAACAACTGGGTGACTGGAAGCTTTCATGCAGTAACCAGGTTCTCATAGGAATGATCCGGCCATCAAAGTGAAACCGGGACATAAATCACATGTATCATTAAACTGCAGGTCAACCAGACTTCACACAGCAGTTTTTCACACACTGGATACCATCACAGCTACTTATCTACATATTCTCAAAACCACTTATTTTATACAAGTATTTTTATCATTCTTCATCTCTCTTAAGCCAGTTTTATCAAATTTTAAACCAACATTTTTTTTTTATAAAAGTTAAAAAAACCCATCAAGTTTAGATGAGAAAAAAGGAAACAAGAAACTAGTGCTGGGTTTAGACTTGAAGATGTCCTAACCTATATAAAGCTTTAAGGCCCTTGTTAAAAAGTTACATGAAATGGTCTCAGAAAGGTCTGTAACAAAACATGACCATGTGTTGCCAATTTTTGTTTTATAAATTGAAAGAAAAACAATCTAAAATTTTGTGATCTCCTGCAGATTGTTAGGCCCTAAGCTGTAGCTTGTTTAACGTAAGCCTAAATCCAGGTCTGGTAGATACAAAACAAACAATATTTTAAGTTGTTACTTATAACTGTCTTATAAAAAACACATATATAAATTCGAAAAAGTGTATGTAACACTAACAGCCAGTTGTTCCATAAATAATAGAAATTTTGCAGTCCTGATGTTTAAATCAAAGAGAAAAACACCCAAATTATTACTATTTTAATACTGACAGAAAGAATGAGAATTCACTAAAACTGTTCTATCTTCTCAGTTACATATATACCTTCGCACTGTTACAGGGTGTCTGAGAATTACCTGTACAATTTTTGTTATTAACAGTCAATCACAAATGGTGCACATATCGAATGTTTGTAACATTGTAACTTTAATAAATGAAACTTTGGAAACTACAGATTTTAAAAAATCTTGTTTAATAATCCAACATGTGCCATCACAAACTTTCATCTGTTTTTATCTAGTCTGTCATAGTATATTTTAAAGAAAATCGCTACACAAAATGAGCAATCGCTAATCAATTTTCAAACTGATTATGATTATCGCTAATCAAAATTTTAAAATAAAATGTTTCCTCAACACTATTCAGGTGTGTAGTGCACTTTCTATAACACTGAAATCGATAACCATTTGCCCAGCCGTAGTCTGCACACTCACGTTTAATGGTCAGAAAGCTTTCATTACTGTAGCGACAGCTCCATTGATATCAAAGAACTGAACGTGTTTTATATTGGACAAATTCAGTTACATAAATGTGTGTTTATTATTACTGCTAGGTGCTGTATGTTATCAGGGCTGAAAGTGCGTCTCGAATCATAGAATGAGCAAATTTTCTTTGGACCAGTTTATTAGAAACAGATGCTTGTGACGTACAGAGATTGGCTTGAATAGTCCTTGCTCAGCGTGACTAATTAACCATCAAGCTTTCATGTTTTAAGCGAAGTTTCTCTTACTTCACCACATAAAATCCTGTCTTTTAATATCCTGATGTAACAGATGTTGTACGAACTTGTAGCCATCATACATTGATGTTTTATGTAATTTTAAAAGAAAAGGTTGTTTTATTTAACGATGTCTCTTGAGCACATTGATTTTTATCTTATCATCGGCTATTGGATGTCAATCATATGGTCATTCTGACATTAATTTAGATATTATGCATAATTTGCATATTATAATGTGTAATTGATAGGGGGCTTCAAAACACACATTTTGAGTTGTGAATTGTTATGAATGGGTTATTCTAAGGAAAGTTATTCCAACTTTAATTTCCTGAACCCCCACAATTTGCTACGGAATTTTTTCCACACATTATTCAGTTTACAAGGTGAAATTGACAAAAAGCTACTCGATATGGAAGGTTATCACCTCATTTTATTATCTACATACATAGACCTATCGAAACATACCGATGAGCCTTTGCCTATGAGTATTTGGACTCTGGCCCATGGAGTAATGGCCAAGAAAGAGTTTTGTATCAGACGTAATTTTAGTCAGTGATGCATCTAGTATCAAGAAAAGGCTTTCTAATGTCTAAGTACTATAAAACATTATGAAAGCTTTCAGAATGACACATATACGTATAGCTAGAAGGTTGAATAAATAGTCAATAGATTTTGCTCTAAGTTGATCTGCATAACAAGGTACATATTTAAAGTGGGCATGGAAGCACCCATCAGTTATTATGTTTACACACTGACCACCTTTTTTAATATACCATACATAAAATCTATAGTCAACCCATCAGTTATTATGTTTACACGCTGACTAAATTTTTGAATATACCATACATAAAATCTATAGTCAACCCATCAGTTATTATGTTTACACACTGACCACCTTTTTTAATATACCATACATAAAATCTATAGTCAACCCATCAG
>JAULBS010121953.1:0-14096 GCA_032355785.1 Symmetromphalus regularis | reverse complement strand
AATAGCCGATGATAAGATAAAAATCAATGTGCTCTAGAGGCGTCGTTAAATAAAACAAACTTTACTTTTTACTTTCACTGAAGATACTCGTTGTAAGCATAGCTCTCAGTTCTATCGTGGTAAATTACATAAATATTTAGTTATGACTTTCATAAAGTATGCAACTAGTAGTAGTCTCAGATTCACACTCAGTTTGACTATATAAATACCTCAAAGGAAGAGCAGAGGATATAACCATTATATCCATTAAGATAACTGTGGTGTGAAGCTTTCTGTTTCATCAATATTTCTGGTACAGATGCACCGGGTTGTAGGTCAGATCAGGAAAAAGGTTTTAACGTTCTTACATAAGAAACTTTCCAAACACGCAGACTGCGTGCACAGCTTTTGACATCGCTAAACAGTTTTGCGCGATGTAAGAAGAACCGGGCCAGGTGTTGCGGTGTATACGCTAACGGATTCTCAGTGGTAGGTACTGGGATCAAATCTCAGTCGAGGCATGATATTTTTAATTTCAATTCCGGCTCCAATATACAGTGATTACTCCGCAAGGCCCAGTCACAGGGGCATAAATCCTAGAGGGATGTGCCCCCCCCCCCACACACACACACACTTTTTGCACAGGAGGGATGCCTGTATAATTATCTCATCATTTTGTGCTTAAAAGGTCATTTGCTGATTATAGGAAGAGTATTGATGTCTCTCCTACTAACACTAATCTCTATCCTGACCAGACAGCACAGAAGGCTGAGGTGTGTGTCTAGAACAACGTGCTTGAACCTTAATTGGATCTAAGCTCGAAAATAAGCACAACCAGCCAATATAACAGGATTTGTTTCATACCTTACAATTCTTCTACATCAGTACAGTGACAAAAGCGTAATCGCGTGAATAACGGAAGACTTATATTGGTCAGGAAGTTATTAGATAAAGTGCTGATTTTAATATATATTTGTCACGACTACTGACTGGAATTAGAATAGACTGGTCTGTCGCATGATTGTCAAAATATAGGTTTTATTGGTCAGGAAGTTGTTAGAAAATGTTTATCACTTAGCCAAGTTGATGGCTTATTTCTGTTGAGTGGCACTAATATGCTGTCAATCCAACATTAGCGACTTACAACACTATAAATGTTCTGCCGGATTAATTAATGTGACAGAAAGTGGGTACATGGGAAGATGTACGAAGTATGTTGTTAAAGGTAAATTTTACAATCTATGTATAAATTTATATATGCGAATGCAACTTAACTGAACGCTGATACAATGGATGGATGGATGGATGGATGGATGGATGGATGGATGGACAGAAGGACGGACGGATGGATGGATGGATAAGTTTGGGTGGACGGACGGATGAATGGATGCGTGGGTGGGTTTGGGTATACTGGCGTATGGATGGAGGGAGGAAGGATTTCATAGATGGGGCATGGAGGCATAGATATCCATAGATAGATGCATGTACTATCTATGTTTATGAATGTATATTCAAGTACCAGATACATGTAAAATGGTGGCCTTTATAATACGTTTTGTTTATGTATATTTGTATTGATTCAACTAATTTTGCTACTTTACTTGTTGACATGTAAGATACTATAAGAATAACGTCTCGAATTGCTTATGAACGTGAATGTTTTCACCTAAATGCTTTTCTCCAGTTACCGGAGCCTGTCATTTAGCTCTAGACAGTCCAATTGGTGCTAAAACCTTTCACAATTTGTCAGATTACTGATGTTTAGTCTCCTTTGGCTGTAACTTAAGTCACATACTTGTCAAATGGCAAACACAACTGCTCTCATATCGACACGAATCTCGCAACCCACCATGTATCCTGCCTGACCTCAGGGTTAAACCCCCAATGAGAAATAATTACTCAACACAAATGTCACAACCATCACAAAAACGTAACGGACAGACAACAAACAGCAAGGAGAGAATGCCTCCATAGATAGGGAGCGCGGGAGTTCTGTCAGGGCCACCCAACACGTGGTGGTATGTCTAACAAGTAGGGGATTCTCTCGTGTCAGGCCATGCTCACACAATCAGGGGCAGATCCAGAAGATCCATTGGCGGAGTTCGTTTAACAATTCCATACCCGCTAATCCAAATAGGCGGAACGGTCACCTATTGCATCTCAATATCAACCCGTTCTCGTAAAATAACGGACGAATCCATTGGATCCATTGCCTGGCTTCACTTTCAGATTTCATCTCCCAATGATGCCAATTCCATTATGGTCCACAATTGGTTTAATAAAGGATCGTGGTTTGTGTTATCCAGTCTGTTGGAAATGCAAAACAAACTGTTTATGTCGCTACACTGGATCCCTTACAATAGTGTCAATTAACTATCTTGGACATACAGTACAGAAATCTCAGTTGTGTGCTTACGACACCATTGAATGCATATAGCTATAAATACAGAAATAAGCTAAACAACAGAAGTGGGTGATTGTCAGGAGAGGGTATCACGGTCCCATTGTACCCAATAGATCTGCTCCTGGCAAATCTAGCGGGTTATCTACCCTATTTCTTATGACACGTGGATCAGGAACAACAAAGTGACACGGGAGACAACACGATGCGAGTGAAGTGAGCTGTAAATATGTTCAATTACGAGCGACGCACAAATAAAGGCTGGCTATTATGGGCTAATTTGTCAATATTTGATCGTAGAAAGTGTTTCACGTTATTTCCCTAGCGGAAGCTTGATATAAGAAACCAATTCGTGACAGATCTGTTTAGAGTCGGCTTAATCAAGCTCGTCGTGATTTTAACATGCAATGTTGTACTTTCTTCTTCTTCTTCGTCTTCTTCTTCTCCTGCGTCTTCTTCTTATTCAGCTTCTTCCCATTTCTTTTCTGCTTTTCTTTTTCTTTTTGTTCATGAATGGTAAAGAAACAGGTAAGGTAAATTTTTATTACACGTGTTTTTAACATGAAATTTTTCACTTTTTTTCTTTTTCCACATCTTGTTTTACTTGTTCCTCGGCTTCTTTTCTTTCTTTTTTCTGCTTTTCTTTTTCTTTTACTTCATAAATGATAAAAAAGAGATAGGATAAGTTTTTATTATATGTGTTTTTAACATGAAATTTTCTACTTAATTTTCTGCTTTTGAACGTAAAGCTGGTTTTGTTGAATTTCCATTCCTGACTCTCTACACAGATATTTTTAACGTAAAGCTGGTTTTGTTGAATTTCCATTCCTGACTCTCTACATAAATATTTTTAATGTAAAGCTGGTTTTGTGGAATTTCTATTCCTAACTCTCTACACAGATATTTTTAAGGGATTTAAATATGGAAATCTGAACACCAAAAGTGAAACAGCTATTTTTATCCATGTTTTGACATTGATTCATGATTGGATGTTTTCACTGATTTCTGCTCTATTTGACACTCGGAAAACATATCACCTGTATGCATAAACGGATACCTGCTACAAACACACGGTACATGTGTGCATGTATATACAACGTTCTCTCTAGACAGGCAGTTTACGTGCTTCACTATAAATATTGAATATATCGCACAGTCTCTCAGATATATGGATGCATTACAGCGTGTTTCTCAAAATGGTTTCACTCGGCGCATGACATGTTATGATATCCATGCTTAATTTGCGCATTCAGCAAGGTGTTAATACAATCAGGTTTATTTTTACCTGTCTAATGGCTGATCCAGGATGAGTCCAGTATTTCTGGACTACAACCACATATTTTATAAATATATAATCAGTGGCGGGGCCACAGGGCCAGGGCCGCCCTAAATGTTCCATTAGAGGACGCTGGTGGTCTTGTGCATCATATTATAGGGCTCCACTAAATGGATTTTCTGGAACCGCCACTGATAATAATGTATATGAAACCGGAAGCGGGAATCATATATATGATGATTACAGAGTTTATAATCATCTAGAGTATATATATATATAAGGCACAAAATAATTTTTTCACAACTAGCAAATTGCTAACCAATGTAAAAAAGGATTAGCAATTTTGGTAAAATGTGTAGGAATAATTTCCAACAATTCGCGGGCTATTTCTAGCAAGCTTTCTGAGAGTACATTACAGAACTCTAACAGTGCTATGTCATCAATTCATCGGCATCATGTATTATACATCGGAATATGTGTGTGAGATGCTTTGACATCGACAGATGTGTATCCGGTAGCATTGGTTCTGAGAAAAAGTGGTGCTTTGAACAGATAATTTTGACTCGCAGTTGGGTTTTTTCCATCGCGAGATGCGACACCGGTATATATATATATATATATTATTTATTTATTTATTTATTTTTATTTAATAGCTGAACAGGGAAGGAGGCAGGAATTTTGAAAGGAGATCTAAAGATATTTTTAACATTGAAGTTTCCAATGTTAATTGCGACCAAACTAAAATGGGTGGTGGGATAGAATTGTTAAATGAAAGGGGGTATTAAGAGATAACTCTAGATGATTATAAACTCTGTAATTATCTTACAAAAAATCATTTCTGATTAATGAATTTATGTTTTATCACATTCTCATTCAAGCGAGATTTTTATGTATCCTTTAATTTCTTTTGGCGCCAGTTAATTTTGCATGTCAATTCCAATTTCTCAAAAATAACATGATGAAATAAATCTATAATGTCAAACACGGGATAGATTATGTAATAACAGTAATCAGCAAGCATCAAAATGGGAAACACTGTATATAATTATACAGTGAAAAATTCTTTCAAGAGCAGTAACCTCTGTTAAGCAGTCACCCGTCTTAGGAGGGCAGTTTATGTTTTGTTACAAACCAGTTGATGTATTACAGTATCACCTGTATTAAGCACACATCTCTGTTAACAGATCATTTATCGTTTTATTTGGGGGCTGGTTTTACACAGGTTTGTCTAATCAATGTCTCTGTTTTCATGGCATGACAGCTCAAGAATGATTAATTTGGAAGTTTTTTCTTTATCATCATTTTCTGCATCTTCTTCTTTCGATTTTTTAGAAACAATTTTATATCTACAGATTTTATACTTAACCAAAACAAAAAGTTTGCATATAATCAATAGTCATTTATTTCATAAACCAGACAACTTTCATGGCATAAATTCTGGAATTAGATAACCACACAATTTAGGAGGAGGTGAGTTGTTTGTGTGTATATGGTCGGGTGTGGTGTGGCGTGCGTGCGTGCGTGTGCAGTAATATCACAAGTTGTGCACGTGTTTGTTGCCAATGGACCATTACTGTGACAACCCATGAAACAAAAATAGTTCAACATGCATACTTTCTTTTGTATAATATTTATATGAGAATACTAAACTGCAAAAACAAATAATTTTCTAAATTTGAGAAACTGTATCTCATAAGACTTTATTCAACTGAAAAATAGACCAATGGTGTTTAAATGAAGACGAAACGTTATGGTGTACGTCTGTTTCTTTACTGTATTAGACATGATAGTTCAAACCATGTTTTTTGTTTATACGTTGTGAACTACTACTCAGTGAAAATGGCAATACACTTCCCCACTAGCTGACCACCCTAGTTTGGGCAGGTAGGTAGGTACCAAGTTTTGAAACATGCCCACATCCAAATGGTTTGGGCACACACACCCTACCAGGGGCCCATTATCTTAAGACAAGGGCACCGCGTCCGGGGAGAAAAAGATAAGAATAAAGAGAGAGAAGTCTGGTTTGGAGATAATATTGGAATTAAAAGTCCCATGCCTCGAGTAGGATTCGAGTTGAGTGACCTAACCACGAGACCACAGTGTCTTGACACGGTTTATGTTCAACGTGTATTGTATTGACTAAGACGCTTTAGGAATTGCGTCATGCAAGCCGTTAAGTGACATCACTAAGTATGTTTGTCCGTGTTAATCTAGTTAATACGTGTCAACACTGATGGAGAGAGCAACCTTATACTTAGTATCTATACGAGTTGTGCTTGTTACGAAACTACCTTCAGTCGCTTAGTAGTTTCCCTAGTATGTAATCTCTGAGCTTAAATCACTGACCCTGCAGCTGATATGACAAAGGTCGTGCTTGTGCTATAATTTCTGGAAACGTGCATATAAAAATTCAATGGCTTCTTATTGAAAACGATGGATTCGATCTCACTTCGGGTCTTTTCCATTACAGACGGAGCTAAAACCCAACGGTGGAGTGGTAAAATCTACAAGAGACGTAGGTAAGTGTAAAAAATAGTTTTAACAAACTATCGAAAAAGAGTAGTCGCATTCTGTGGTGTGAGCGGGTTTCCTCTCTCAAGTCTCGATGTCGTATATTATGATCATGTTCATCCACGTGTTTCTGCGTTACAAAAACTCTTAGGGCAGAAATTTACCAAGTCGGACGTAAATGCATTTTAAATGTATCTAAAACTTCATGCACAAAAAAGACGCTCAGTAAACTCGGCACCTAGCTTTTATTGATCAAAATTTTAGTACAAGTACTAGGGAATGGATCTGTTTAACATATAACACTCCTGTTCCTTTAATTATGTTACTTCAAGGACTAGGACTGGTTTCTCTATGAACAACACATAATTATATTAAACTGATATTTGAAACTATTTTCCTGTATACCTATACACGTACTATATAAAACACATCAGAGTAGATTAAAGTCGTGCTGTGTGTATTGTCAGCTCAACGCGTGTGTTTGTAAAACAAAATACGCACACGTACTCAGCACGTTGATCACAAGTTGTAGCGTGTTTAGTATGGACAGTAAAGCCAATGTTTGCCAACATGGGGAATTAAACGTCTTTGCTTTGCCAATGGTGCGTGTCTGAACTGTAATGGACTTTGAGGGTCTGACAGATTAACTGTATCCCAAATTTGCATTGAACAGTTAATCCACCAAGCAATTAGAATTGAGTTGCTGGTGACTTTTCAAGCGTTGTTTTTCAAAATAAAGGTCATTATGAAAGTGGGATGTTTTTCTAAAGGTTAGTAATATTTGAAGCCGTCTTTTATTAAATTTCAATGATAGCTTGAGGTTTAAGCAGTCTAGATACATCATGACAATACAAACTGCATATAATTAAATTGAACAGATTTTGATTGCGATGTAAGTTCAGATTTTAAAATGTGAGCACAGGAGCTGTCAGTATTCCAAAAGTTTAATATTCAACATGTTATATTTACACCTAGAGATGTATAACTTTGGTTTACGGTATTTTTCTCGCACTCTCCATCACTAGTATATAAAATATATTGTTATATGGTGTTCTGTCTGTGGAAAGGGGGATATACAAATATATCTTCTAAACATTTATATCATATTCTATCCCATTTTTTCGTTGATATCCCTTCTATTCTATTGATTTACATCCGTTACATTCGATTCTCGTCCTTTACGTTCCCTTCATAAACTTTTCCTCCACTTTACAACCTTTTCCTCCTCTTCTCATCCTCTTTCTCACTTCTCAATCCTTTTTATCCTTAATCTTTTCCCATTCCTTTCTCTCAAATTTCTTTACTTCCTTTTTGGTGCTCTCATTTTCATTTCTGTGGCTGCAGCTGTGATTTGACATGCAGCTGAATACTCTGCAATTCCAATTTCATCTGCTGGCTTCCAGCTCCACACAAGACTAATTCAATATATTACTTTCTTTACTCACTCTAAAGTTGCCTACTAATGTGGTCAATATTTACCATGTACGTGGATCACCGTGTAATCCCTAGGCACGGAGATTGGCTTCAGATTGGAACAAAAAGTGTTCAAACACTAAAGCCCACCACCTTGATAGTGGCTCCACAAGCGGTCAAGTTGCAACAACGGCGCTTTTCATACTGCTTCCCAGCAGATTACACTCATGCTAACAACTAATCTAATTTCTTAATCGAACTGCATCAGTCTTAGCATTGATCTTTTTGACGATTCGTGTAAAGAGATATATCAAGTTGGCATCAAACTGTGTCTGTCATGGGAGATAATGCGTTGAGGATAAGCAGAGTTAATCCTTTGATCTGTTTAAATATTTCATTAAGTGATATGTTAATCCTTTGATGTGTCGATCTATTTTATTAAGTTCATATGAATTTTTAAAATTAATTTATATTTCGCGATATTTTGTAAATATTGGCTTTGATGGTTGTTTTGTTAATCTAAGAGATAAAAAGGTTATCGTGTTCAGAGCTGTAGGTTTATATGTCTGTGATAATCTTGAAAGGTAATTTGATAAAGCCATCATGGTTTGAGCGCTCATGATTCACTGTCAAAATAGTGATTAAGCCAGGTGTTCACGACAAGTGGTCACATGTTTTGGTGTTTTAATAGGATGGGTTTAAACCAGATGACTGAAAAATATTTTGAAATATAACAAAGGTTTCACATATTTCTTACTTATAAAGATGCTGTATTTCACAAAACAAAGATAAGACAAATAACCAAATGTATATGTGTAACATTTCTTCCTTCTCTTTCCTTCCCGTAAACCTAATACATAACACATAATGTTATAAATAGTCTAGGACATAGGACACACCTTCATAAACTTTCCATCTGTATGTCGGGAGGCAGAGAAAGTCGTGCGAATCGTGCTCCACAATCAAATTCCTGGTGGTTGTATTTATTTTCGTGCTTATATCCAATTAAGGTTCAAGCATGCTGTCCTGGGCACTTAACTTAGGTTCCTGTGCTGTCTGTCCAGGACAGAGGTTAGTGTTAGTAGGAGACACGAAACCCGTTGCTTTTCGATAAACAGCTAGGGATCTTTTATATGCACTATCCCGCAGACAGACAGAATAGCACATACCACTGGTCGGTGTAACTGGTATACACCTACCCACTGAGCCTTGCGAAGCATTCACTCAAATCAAATTCTTTTCTTTCCTCCACCTTTTATATTCACCTGTCTCGGAATTAACAGACTCAAAAACATATAAAATCCTGGCTACGCCAATAAATGGCTATTAGATGTAAAACTGTCGAAAAAAAAAGAAAGAAAAGAATTTAAATAAAGGTATATAACATAATAAATATCTGTATTTAAGATATATGATCCATGAAGATTATTGTGTGAGTGGTGATATTGAAGAAATTGTTCCAGGTGGAATTTTTGGTTTCTGATTAAGACCGGAGTAAGAATCTCATTTTTTAATACAGGTTTTGACGGACTTTAGATCTTCAGGCCCCATTTCTCGTTTACGGATCAACATGGATTCATAGTTCAAAGTGTGTTTACAGGTTTCAAAAGAATATGTTGAACCGTGAAACATAACTGAACCGTCAACGAGAAATCGGGCCTTATCATTGTATTCCGTAAGAACCTATTCCCAGGATTCAATGTACTATGACAACTGAACTGGGTTCAATAAGTATATCATATCTAGTGCATTTAGTTTTCTTCCCTTCTCCCTCAAACCCAACACACAATCAGCCATTCTAGACTAATGCACATATCCACGGCAATAGTCGGCTCCAGTACATTCTCTTCTAAAACCTAAAGCAAAACATCTGGTCAAAAACAACCTTCGAAGAAAAACTGTGGGGCAGCCTGCCGACCTCCAGATCACAGTGAGGTTCATTGAAGCAGCAGCTTATCTGAGGTTAACAAAAACACCATATGAAACCGAACAAGACGACGAAGAAGAGGATAAATCCAGCACACACTCTTACTTAGTGTAGCAATGTAATCACAGTCTAGACCTGACAGTTGATCGCTCGTTAAACTTCTCTGTCTAAAGTGTATGACTGGTGAGCGTTATAACTTGAGCTTCAATAAACACATCATATCTGGCGTATTTGACGCTTAATGACAAACCAATAGCATGTCTGACGTGCATACAAAGACTGATTTAGTTCTGTTGGACGCCTCTTTCACCATCTGACGCCAACACAATAGTGTCACTCTCCAGTAATGGCCATCGAGAAACAAATTATGCCAATCAATCGAAGGGTCGTTAATGTATTATGCTGGTCTGCCATATGCTGGCCATGCCAGTGGGACCTCGTTACTGATACAAAGTATCTAAATGGACACACGCAATTATTAACAACTTTCAGTTTTTACCTGTATTACAAAAAGCTTATAATGGGGTTTAGTGATTATATTGTTTTGTTAAAAGAACATCATTGATTATTTCTGTGAACTCAAAAGCCGATATTTATTTTTGTACGAGGGGTCATTAAATAAATATTCTAAGTGCCTTGCAGTCGATATCCACTGATGTATCATTCTAGTGTTTTCCACTGAAATAAAAGATATAAAAGGAAAGTTTGTTTAGAGACACTTCTGGGTAGCAAGTAGTATTTGTGTACACTTTCTCGCCCAAGGGACAGTACATATTTCAATATTGGATACGTTGTTTGTAGACCAGTTGTTCGAAAAGGAAATAACCGAAATGGTCCCACTGGATTGGTGCTGATACAGAATCAAAAATGGATTACATTAATACGTTTATAAATAATAATATTATTGAGCGTATTTGTATTTGATTAGTAGTTTATAAATTGTATTATATATATATATATATTAGGTTTGTTTGTAGATGTTTTGAGAGGGATACCGTTTGTTTTTATAGTTTTACCAGAGGGAGGCATAAAGAAATTTGAAAGGTGGGTCAAAAGTGTTATCTTGTTCAAAACCGTATTTCTTCTAAAGGCAGTGTTCAAAGAAAATGTTGGCAAAATCTGAAGGATCTGTACCCATGAATAACCGTCAATACATTGATGATATGAAGCTTACGTTTATGACTAAATACCTATAGACTCATTTTGCACATCATGTTAAATCCAATGAGTACGTTTTGAACCAGTGAAAGTGCTATGTAGCACACGCGAAGGCTAGTCTATTCTGAACGGAACATGGATTTTCTTGAAAGGTGATCATATCCAACCCAATCTGTGGCAGACGTCATAAGCACAATCCTTGGTCGAAATTCAGACATTTTTTAAAAGGGTGAAGCACAAGGTAAGTTTATATAGGCAGTGGTATGTGTGTTCTGGTGTTACTGTTACACTGTTTCTGATGGGAATGGGATACTCCTGACAAGCTATCTCTATCTACATGTAAGTGTATGGCAGAGAGGAATGTTTGCCTTGTTCACACTGGGTCAACCATCGTGATGCAACAGGATTACACGCGGTCCTTTGGTTCATCTCTCGGCCAAACGAATTTCATGAATTCCAACAATTTAAAATCCTCCACGTGCTAATAAGAGTTATTGGCCGCCGATTGCACATTTGGGCTGGCGTATGTTCAATGATTGAGCGCTGGTTACAACGCTTTGTTGTACTGTTTCAAGAGGTATGCAAGTCATATTAACGATCCACGACAAGCGATTCCGTCTAAGCAGTAACGATTATGCGCAAATCTGGCCTATTATAACTTAGAAGCTACTGTATTATCTCATGGCAAGCGTTTATTCGATGGAGTCATGAGGTCAGGTCATATTGTAAGAAATGAGATCCCTATCTCTAACAACTTTATCATCTTTTTCATATTTAGTACAAGTCTCGTAAAAGATGTAAAAGCTACATTTTTATTTTTTTTTTCATTTTTTTATGACAAAAATATCCTACATATTCCATTGATATTTCCTTAATGTCAATTCTGCAACAAAACAAATATATTAATAAAGGAAATGATATTAATAATGTGTAGCAATAAAACGATATTACATAGGTATAGCAATTATTGGTATAACAAGAAAAATATACTAATACATTATAACAAAAACTATCAGCTTTATACTATTTTTTTTATTTCATTATTTTTCTTTTTAATTACAATATAAAATATTATCGATAAAATGGCCATATAAAGTTAATATTATGGAAGGAATACTAGTATGGTTTGAAACGTGCCCACGTCTAAATGGTTCGGTCACGCACCCGCCCCCGCATTCCGCGCCTTAAAAGGAAGGCACCTAGCACCTAATCCAGGGCTGTATCAATGTTGAGTTCCTCTTGTTAGGAGACCATTTAAAATTGTATGTCCTATATTCAAATGCATTGCAATTTTTCAAAATCAGATACTCCCAGACTAAAATGATAACTTGTCCCGTTGCGATTTGAGGATACATTTAACAGCATGTTACTGCTGGAAAGTCTTTGATTCGTTATATCTGTGGATCTCTAACTATAGCCACAAGGTTCTGAATTACAAACTTTTGGTATCTGGCTGAATCTCTGACAGCGCAGTCTGTTTAACAATAGACCCTAAACCAGGCAAGGCTCCATAACAATGGCGTCCAAGAGAAAGGACCTGAGCTCAATTTATTGTTAATTCTATGTCAGTGTGAAATCATTCATCATAAGACTGTAGGGGTCCAATATGTCGGACCTCACAAGTGTGAGCGCATTAACACTTTGGTTTGTTCGCATAAACGTAATTAATGGACATTATCAAAACGGTGACAGATTTTACTCGTTGAATTACGACGGCATCACCTCTCGAAACAAAGGTGTTTTTCAAAAGTTGATTATGCGCATTAAGTATTGGGTTTTTTAACGCCATAGATCAGTGATAATTTGCTTTGGGTGCTTCAGAATTCAACAATCAAATAGATTTGGAATGAAAATGGATGACCACGGCCATCTGGTGATCGTGCGCTCTAAGCAGCCGTGGATGACAGAGTGCACGCGCAAATGTCGTGTTAGCTCGTTAGCCCATGGGTCAGGGGAGTAAATGAGGTTAAAGAATGTAATAGCTAGTCAACATAGCTGATAAACAAGAGGTAGGGCCATGGAATTGCCTCTCGCCAGAGGATAGTGGGCTCAATTTTCAGTCAATTGTATTTAATGGAGGTCACGATCCGTCATTAATTCTTGTTTGGTACAAATTTCATAACGAGCCGTGACGCCTTGGTCAGTGGTATATGCGATATGTATAGTCTAAATAACGCCAAATTGAATCACTATTTATGATTATTGACTTGATGATAGTCTTTATGCTGCCAATTCTGACAAAGCAGTTGGAACTGCTGCTAAATATGGTCATCATCATTCAAACTATATGACAATAATTATGTTCAGGGTGAAATTGAGATATATAGGATTCTCATTTTTAATATGATATACAACTGAATTCAGATAACTTGTTCGTTTTAATGACGCTGATGTTATATGGTGGAAGTGATAGGGAAAACACCTTCATGACACGTTTTTCTTTTTTTGTTGGTTTTTTTTTTTAATGACACCACTAGAGGACATTAATCTATTAATCATCTACTGGATGTCAAACATTTGATTATTTTGACATGTAGGAAAGTGTAAGTGTAAGTGATGGGTTTGAATCACAGTCTTTAGCTTGATAGTCCGATGTCCTACCACTGAGAATCAGATGACACGACCCTGCTACAATCAAAGGAATAGCATCCTAATTTTGGTTTTCAGTCACCTCAAACCGTTGAAGTCAAAGAAATAACATCCCAATTTGGAAGATTGTAAATACTGTAAAACTTACGACTGAATAACATCCTGTTGTCTGTTGCAGGAGTGACGCTGGTGTGACATAAAGCCGGCGTGACGTTGGTGAAGTTTGTGACGTGAAAACATCTGAAAGCGATGTCACGTTCATCAATTGGACATAGGCGTAATTGTATTGATATAACTCGCCTTGTTTTCGTTTACTCAAACCCTGAATTGAGAGCATAAATTTGTTTTATCTGTGTGACATTGCATTTTAAGTTTCTTTCTCCACCCACAACTCGCACATTAGTAGCACGCCTTCTTGGTTTACTGGGAGCAAAGTAAACCCGCTGCATGCGTACACCTAATCAACAATGACTGTGATGGTTTGCTGCCAGATGAAATCTTTGCTGTGTATACGGGAACTTGGTGGACAAACACCCGGGTCTTCGTCAGGGTATCACGTACACTGAATACTCACAAGGCACGCGTCTGTTAAATCGACTGTCGCCCAGTGCAAACTCTTTTGTAGGGAACGATAGATCGGGCATGTTCCCAGTTGGGTGTGGTGGGTGTGAATGTGAATGCATCTCTAAATGGGGAATAATTATTGAAGAAAAAAATAGTTACGTCCACTTTATTCTAAAATATATTAAAATTCTGTTCAAGTATCACTTTTTCCATACATATATATATATATATATGTATATTAAAATTCTGTTCAAGTATCACTTTTTCCAATATATATA
>JAULBS010121942.1:0-14096 GCA_032355785.1 Symmetromphalus regularis | reverse complement strand
CAGCTTTTTGAAAAGTTATTTGGTTTTGGTTGACATACGCTCTCAAGTGCCCTTTTAATACCAAAAAGACCCCCCCCCCCCTTCAAATATTCTGGCGACGGGCTTGGGTCAGGGTAGCCAAGACATGGGCCTACGATTTTGAGGGTGTCTACACCCTCCTGGTATAGGCAAAGGTGGACCCTTGGGCCTTTGGTAAAGAATATTTATATTGTAAATAGAGTCAAGGAGGATCATAGGTACATCACATACACTATATGTGCAAGTATATACCCAAACATAAATCATATATTTAGTATCGATATTTAGCCTATATTTCCTATTTAGTCAAGTCCTATTGCCAAGTCTGCACGACACTACTATTGCCCCCCAACCCCCCACCCCTCCCCCATGTATTTCATCTGAGTGTTCTACAAATGGTGATCGTTTGTCATATCTGTACGGTCAACGTAGTGTACGTTATGTTTATTGTTTTCATGCTTTCAGAGGTATTTAAATTGCTTGCTTTCACCTCCGCTTAAAACCATGTCGTCACATGCCTAGAGACGACGCGCGCCAGACGACAATGGCGCTTTTGTCAAAGTCTCAAAGTTCATGGCTGACATGAACTAATTTATCTATTTTCTCTTTTGTTGGTGATCATCATCTATATATTAATCGATTACTCATACTAACATACTCATCTCTATGATATAAAACTGTTCAGCTTTGAGTAAAATGCATTATTGTGCAAGTTTAGTAAGCCTCGGTGGTCCAGTGGTAGAACGTCCGACTCTAAGGACCAATTAGAGGACCGGTCGGTCGTCGGATCGATCCTTCTCAGTAGATCCATTAGCAGTTTGGGTTATTTTGCGTTCCCATCAGTGGTCCACAACTAGTTCATCAAAGGATGTGGTATGTGCTGTCCTGTCTGTGGGACGGTGTATATAAAAGACCCATTGCTGCTTATCGGAAAGAGTAGACTGCATGGCGGCAGCGGGTTCCCTTTAAATAAATATTTCAGAATGACTGATGATAAGATAAAAATCAAATTTTAGAGGCGTCGTTAAATATAACAAACTTTACTAAAGCTGATGACAGTGGTTCAAAATCGTTGGAGGCTGGCTCACATTTGACAATGTGTCAAAATAACCAAATGTTTGACATCCAAAAGCTGATGATTAATAAATCAATGTGCTCTAGTGGTGTCTAAACAAAACTTTTTTCTTAAATCTATGATATTAAAATGTTCAGCTTTGAGTAAAATGCATTCTTCCGGAATATTTGTACTCTTTACTATGTAAGGAGAGTTTGTACCAGGTCCCAAAGTCGTTCCTACGGGCTTGTAAATAATACGTTATCAGATTTCAAAGTTAACGCTTATTGGTTTATACTTGCGTATGTATTTGTAATTTATTCAATCTCATACATCATCTTAAATGCATGTAATACGTAACTGGGTCATATTGACGCATGAATTGCGGATATGAAATACGCAAATATGAAATTGTTTACGTTGGAGTAATAAGTGTTTTAAAAATCTCATATGATTTTAATCTATTTTATTTTGAAATAAGCACAGATGAAATATGTTAACCACTAATATGAACAACTAGTTATTCGGTATCACAATAACAGTTTAACGACACAACCAGGACTTGATTTACAAGCGGGCATAGGGGGCAATTGCCCCGGAGCTCCTTTTCAGACCCCCCACCTCCCTTTTTTTTAAATGTTATAATTATAAAATGAGTTCTATTCATTCATTTTATTTAAAAACAATTTATTGATCGTGTAATTTAATTTCTATGTTGTGGGGACTCCCGAATCTGAAGTACCCCGGGCCCACCAACGTCTAGATCCGGCCCTGAGCACAACCAGAGCACATTGCTTTATTAATCATCGCTTATAGGATGTCAAATATTTGGACATTTTGGAAAGTGTGAGCCAATCACCAATGAGTTTTGAGCCACTGTCCTCTGCCCGAGAGTGCGATGTCTTACCACAGGAACCCTGAGACGCTTAAATCAACTTTTCAGAAAACATTTATGCTGATTCACATCCCAGTCAGTGATCCACGACTGATGTAACAAATGCCATTGCATGTGATGTTTTGTTTGATGAAAAACGTGCATAAAAGACTTATTGATGCTAGCACAAAGAGTACCCTATGTGGTGACAGGTGGGTGTTCAGCTATGCTCTAAAAATGAGTCCATTTATAATTGGCACTTAATTTGACGTATGTATGTACTAGTTTAACGTGCTTCTATACAGAAAGGTTCAAACACGTTCCCCGTGAGCAAACACTCTACACCAGACAGAGAATGTGCCCAAGGCAGTATGTTTATAATTTTAAGGAACATTTTCTTATTTTATTGTATGGGGTCTACTGGTTTATCTCTCGCTCCAGCCAGTGGACTAAGACGTAAATAAAGCTGTGCTATGTGCTGTTCTTTCCTAGCAATGTCCAAGTGGGTATTTTAATATTTACATTGTCTTCTTTCGCTGAACCTTAAACATATTAAAACATAAAAGTATGTTCAAGTATTGTTTGGACTATCCATGCACACATATCCAAATATTATTTTTCTATCTACATTTACAAAATATTTCCTCTTTAAACTACAATGCAATCTATAAATAAAAGCCAGCTGTATACAAAGTATGTGTATCTCTTGCATATAAGTCTATTTACATAAGCTTAGGTATAATAACCACCTAATTATAAAGGACAGTGTATGTCATTTCTTTAAACAAATGCATGTAATATTTAAACCTATTGCTCTAAAATGACATGTATGTATATGTTTTCAATAAATATTTATATATATATAAAAACTCTCATTTTTGTGTTTCGTGGGTAGTCTTCATCGGCGGATCTAGAGGGGGTGTTGAGGATGCACCTCTTGATAATAGAAGATGAACCAGAGCGGATGCAGAAATGTTCAGTGCTGGCGCCGCCGTTTAAGAATTGGGGAGGGGGGACAAGACTGAATAGGGGCGCTATTTGGAGGACGCCTACAACGTAATAAATGAAAACATTGTTACAAAAAAGGGCGCCGTAGATTATTGGGGGGCAAATGCCCCTTTACCACCCCCACCCCCGGGCGGAGCCGCTCTGATTTTGGAAGGGGGTGATAAGATATTTTTAATATTGGAGTGGGGTCTAAAGTTCGTTACGACCAAATTAAATGAGGAAAAATAAAAATTGGTTGCCAGACGATTTAGATTCCGTTCTGGTGTATGCCATAAAGGTAATATCTACCACATTTAAATGTGCTGTAAGTTTGGTATTAACAAACATTATACATTTTAAGTATCTGCTTGAGTTGCACTATCCAATAACCAAGTCCTGGGTCTGTTCTTTGTGTGTATAGAGACTATAACTATGTACATGATGAAGGAGATTTTTGTCCGAGTTGCACGGCTCAGTATAGTGGGCACTTCTTGGCTGGGTTCATATTTGACCCTGGAGAACATTCGAAGGCTTGGCTGAATTCATCCAACTGTTTCAGTTCTAAATTTACTCTGAAACAAAATACATAAATAAAAATTAAAGTAGCATAATCAGGGGTGCGTTTAGGACGAATTTGAAACAAGACTAGTTTTTTACGCTTCATGTTAAAGCTAATGAGAAAGTTTGGAACCAGTGAACTTACTATGAAGCGACCGCGAAGGTTGCAAGGCACATCTGCATTCAGGACGAAATTGCCAGCTTGACTAGTTATTTACGCTTCATGTTAAAGCTAATGCTAGGTAGCGACAGCGAAGGCTGCAAGACAGATCTGCGTTCAGGACGAAATTGCCAGCTAGACTAGTTTTTTACGCTTCGTGTTAAAGCTAATGAGAAAGTTTGGAAGCAGTGAACTTGCTACGTAGCGACCGCGAAGGCTGCAAGACAGATCTGCGTTCAGGACGAAATTGCCAGCTAGACTAGTTTTTTACGGTTGATGTTAAAGCTAATGTACGTAGCGACCGCGAAGACTACCCTGTCCTGGACGCAAGAAAGGATTGTACTATAAGCATTATATAAATAGTTACATATTTTCTTTATATTTCATGGAAGAACCAAGGGAGCCCACTGCCGGCCAATGGTAGGAGTACACAGTCAGTGTTCATATACCCAACCAAAAAAGAAAGTATGCATGTAATCAATAGTCCTTTATTTCATAAACCAGACAACGTCCATTGCCAACATTCTGTAATTAGATCATTACACCATTTAGGAGGAGGTGTGTGTGTGTGTGCAGTAATATCACAAGTTGCACAGGTGTTTGCTGCCATTGGACCATTACTGTGACTACTCCATGAAACCAAAATATTTTAACATGCATATTTTCTTCTTTTTTTTGTTTGAGTATATTTTCGATGCATTTCTGACTAGGTAAAATCACACATGATTGACGAATTTTATGTTAGGTGAAGTAATAAATAGATCAGTTATATATGAACGGCAAATCTTATAACGTAATTCAGTAATGTTTGTACGAGACAGCACAAGGTATATTTTCAAGAAGTTGTAGAACTTGCATAAATGAATCATTGTTAAAACGGGTGCTCGTGAAAGGTGATTGTATAGTGCCCAACATGTACAGGAGACAGTTATCACGAGCACGGGTTTTAGCTGCCAAGTCCGTCGTTTTCGCCAAACAGGTGAAAGAGTATGTACTGGGTGAAAACAAGGGATTGCTTCAAATAATATTCAGTTCGTGGTGAGTCATGTCGTGAAATGCTTTTTAATACCAACTGCAGTTTACAAAGTTTTTAAATGTTCTTGAATGTTACAATTATGGTGTTGTTTAAAATGGATTCGCACGTGCGCTCGTACACACTAACACATACACACACACACACAAACGTTCGCGCGCGCTCGCGCACTCACACACACATATGAATACATACACCTGCACATAATTAGTGCGCATAACTAGTTAGTGTGAATATTATAATTATGGTGTTGTTTAAAATGGATTCGCGTGTGCACACACACACATACATACGCACGGACGCGCGCGCGCGCTCACAAACACACATATGAATACATACACCTGCACATAATTACACTAGTTGACTAGTTAATGTGAATATTACAATTATGGTGTTGTTTAAAATGGATTCGCACGTGCGCACACACACACTCATACACATACAAACACTTATACATACGTAGCCTATACTAACTGGATAGTTAGTGTGAATTGTTAGGTTAGCGTACCGGACATTCTTTACTCCATACGTAATGGCCATATCGTAACCTCCTTCAGCATTGTAAGTTTCGCAAAATGTCTGAAAATATAAAAGCACATAATGTCTATGATATTGAAGCAGATGGGTTATACAATATTGATCATAATGATGATGATGATTATGATGATGATTATTATTATTATGTTTCTGTTGATAATGATGATTATGTTGTTGCTGATCATCATGATGCTGCTTATGTTGTTGTTGTTGCTGGTCATGATGATGATGATTATGATAATGACGTTGATGATGTGTATCTAGCCCGAGTATCTGGTGTTAAGACAGCTTTGTTATTATTGATATTTGCTATCTAACGCCAGAGAACCATCAATAGTAATTTCTTTCGGAGATCTGGTTACCAAACAGTAACAGATCGATATACCTCTAATAACAAATTAAAGACAAATATAATGATACCTACCTTTAGATGAAAGATTTTCTAGTTCTCTGGTAATAAATATTCCTTATATTAATCGCTAATAAACGCACAACAACAACAAAAACTCGAAGTGTGTACAAAGCTTCCACAAACTCCCATTTTTAAAATTGAAATCTCGCCAAATGACCCCGTGACCACCCACGTGCTATATCCGTTTCACAAGTTATTCACCAATAAACCTATCTAAAGGGTGCGTACGATCCCTAAAAATACGCTTCCATCGTATTGCATCTCTGCCAGCTGTAATAATCTGTGTGTCATCTTCGCAGTCTGACATCTAACATACAAATAATTAGTAGCTTGCTGGTGACTTAGAGCTACTCCCGATCAACTCTAGACTTAGCAAACAACTTCGAAGCTTGCTACCATTAGAAAGATTTTATGAACAACACTTAGCAACAAACAAGAGTTAGAAGCCAGTTTAGCAACTAGGCTTAGCAAGCTTTTATGAATTTGGCCCCAGATCTCCGAAAGAAATTACCATTGATCGGTCTCTTGTGTTAGATAGCAAATATCAATAATAACAAAGCCGTCTAATGCGAGAAACTCTGGCTAATATGTATGCTGCTGTTGTTTATAATAATGAAGTATGATGATGATGTAACATGACTTTAACCAAGTACACCCAGCATAAAATTAAATATCGGCTATTGGGGGTAAGATGCTAATGATGTTGATGATGATGATGAGTATGCTGCTGCTACTGCTGCTAATGATGATTATGAGGATGATGAGTATGCTGCTGCTGTTGATGATGATGAAATATAACTAACTACCCCCACTTCAGCACAAAAAATAAATATCGGCTATTGATGATGATGATGGTGATGATGATGATGATGATGATGATGACGACGCTGATGATGGAAATCACGTAAATAGTCACTCATTCTAAGCCATCCATGTCGTCTGGAGATCTAGCACATGAATGAGCTTACCTGAGCATAGGACACAAAGAACATCTTTTCATCTTTCAGGTTGGTGGTCAGAGGTCGCTTTTCATTTGCCTTGCCTTGCTTTTTCCAATCCATGTACGCCTAAAACAGACATTCAACACAGAATGTTAATAGATATACTAGATCTATATATCAATATTGGTCATATTTCAAGACTTGATATAGCAAGACAGTAGGAAGTAAGGACAGTCACGGATCTGGATCTGAGTGTTGGTGTTTAAAAGTAAAGTTTGTTTTATTTAACGACGCCTCTAGAGGACATTGATTGTTATCTTATCATCGGCTATTGGACGTCAATAATATGGTCATTCTGACATATTTCTTTAGAGGAAACCCGCTGTCACCCATTAGCGTAGCTCGGGTCTTTTTTCTATGTGGCAATGTAGTTATTTCTCGTATTTTAATCAACTTTTATAATATTAATCCCATTAAAAACAATTCTGCAAATAAATCTAGTGAGGCAGTTGCCACATTGCCTCAGTGGAAGCTACTCCACTGCCGCCAACTAGGCTTTTCTTTCCGATAAGCAGCAAGGGGTATTTTTATATGCAGTGTCCCACAGACAGGCCAGCCAGCACATACCACGTCCTTTGACGAACCTGTTGTGGACCACTGCCTAGAAAGGAAAAATAGCCCAAATTGCAAATGGGTCCACTCAGAAGGATCGATCCGACGACCGACCGGTTCACAGGTAGACACTCTACCGTTTGAGTTACATACCGCTGTAATTCCAGTACAAACTAGTCAACATGCTGATAGCGTGATCACTGCACCACTGGGGCAGTCGCAGGGATTCGTGTCTTTGGCTCTGACGGTTCCGTGGCCAGTCGAGCTTCTCTCTCCCGCTAATCAAGTCCTAGATCAACTCATCGGGCATTACGAATAAACGTTTACTTCTTACGGATTTGAAGAGCGGGACGTAGCTCAAACAGTTGCGTGTCAGCCTGTGAAGCGGTCGGTCGTAGTTAAGGCTATTTTCCGTTCCAACCAGTGGTCCACCACTGGTTAATCAAAGGCCGTGGTATTTTATGTCCAGTCTGTGGTGCATATAAAAGACCCCTTGCTGCTTATTTGAAAGAGTACCATATGTGGTGGAAGCGGGTTACCTCTAAAATAAATATGTCAGAATGACCATATGAATGACGTCCAATAGCCGATGATAAGATAAAAAATCAATGTCCTCTAGAGGCGTCGTTAAATAAAACAAACTTTACTGTCTTACGGATTTCTGTTGTAATGGAAACAAGGATTGTTTAGTATATCATAGAAACAGGACTACAATATTCCATATTGTACTAATCAAACATTGCCAATACACCATATTTTAATTGTGACCCTTTTAAAACAAATACAAACTTACTTTGTAACTAAGTCGTACAGCCCCGGCATTATCAATAATTGCATGTATGATAGCATCACTGAGAGGAATCTGAAATTGCAAAGATAAAATTAAAGGCACTGTTGTGGAAATTAGAGAGTTTAACGTATTTGAAGCTAATGTATAACTATTGAAGGGTTACCCGTGTATCATTGCATTCAGGAGTATAATAGAAAAATTCTAAATCGTTTCATAGCAATGGGATGCTTAACATGGTGACTACTGTTCACTATCTACGTTTTGGAGAGTGTTATCTCAAGTAGGTTTTATAAACTTTTAAATCAATGCTTATGTTTAAAAAATAATAATCAGTACGACAGTTCCCCTGCTAAATGGCACACACACACACACACACACACACACACACACACACACACACATACACACAAAGACTAAGGATTTCCTTTATTAAAAAACATGTTATAATTATAAAATTAGTTCTATCTATTCATTTTAGTTCATTGTTTTATATGTCATGTAATTTAATTTCTATGTTGAGGATCCTCTGATCTTCAAGAGCCCCTCTAACCCCGAAATCTAAATCCGGGCCCTCCCTCTCATAAATGTCACGTCTGCCCCTGGAGGCGAGATGGGCTCATACCGATACAGACGAAAGGTCCGCAAGATCGAAAGGCCCCTGATAAGTATTGTTTGTTGAAGCAGCCACACAAGCTAAGACGCTGCTATTAAATGTTTTTGCAGTAGAGCTTGACCAAATTCCGTTGTCACTGTCCGATATCATCTCACCAGTCTTCTTAAACATGCGGCCTGAAAATAAATGTCTTTACATAAACAGAACCATATTATATGATAGGAAACATGTAGTCTTTACACATAATAATATTATATAATAGGAAAAGCATCTTTTACACAGAACCATATTATATAATAGGAAACGAAGTCTTTACACAGAACTATATTATATAATAAGAAACATGTAGTCTTTACACAGAACTATATTATATAATAGGAAACGAAGTCTTTACACAGAACTATATTATATAATAGGAAACATGTAGTCTTTACACAGAACCATATTATATAATAAGAAACATGTAGTCTTTACACAGAACCATATTATATAATATGAAACATGTAGTCTTTACACAGAACCATATTATATAATAGGAAACATGTAGTCTTTACACAGAATAATATTATATAATAGGAAACGAAGTCTTTACACAGAATAATATTATATAATAGGAAACATATAGTCTTTACACAGAACCATATTATATAATAGGAAAAATGTAACGTCTTTAACTACAACCATAGTGTATAATAGGAAAATGTAACGTCTTTACACAGCTATATTGTATAATAGGGAAATGTAACGTCTTTAAATATAACCATTTTATATAATAGGAAAAATGTAACGTCTTTACACAGCTATATTGTATACACCCGTGTCACATAAGTCTGCGCGGCACAAAAGTCTGCGCACCTTTACGTTGCGTTGTTTCCGTAAACAAGCGTTGAACTATGTAAATGAACAAGAAACAGCGTTATTTTAAGTTCTCCAAATATGATAAAATTAACTTATTTTGATCAAAAAGATATATTAAAATGTTATCTTTAATAGTTTAATTCAATAAAACACTGCATTAATGCACAAATAGCATGCTTTTGTAAGCGTAGCGAAAACGCTGTCAGAGCACCTACCATTGTGTCAAGTAAATAATTCCCGTTCAACAGACAATTTAACATTTCGGCTTATAAGAGTTTACAGAAAATTTATATCATATAAATCACAGAAACAACTGAATCTTCAAACAACATAAAAGTGAAACATTACCTCTATAAAAGAAAGACAAGTTTATTTTTTAAAATTTCCCCGTCTGACACGTCCAAATTGAAAATGGCTACTGATCTATTAATGATGATCACATGACTCTAGCTATAGTTTGTTTCATAAATGGTTCATTGTCAATTCAACAATAATGTTAAAATATAAATGAATGTATACCGTGATTAGCGATATCCCACCCAAATGGTCACCTTTTGGCCACGTGTTAACATTAACTTTCTTATTCGCATTATTTGCTGGTATCAAAAAGTAAAGTTCAAGGACCACTATTCTTATGGAACTTATTTAAAAATTATTTAGGAATTTGAAATAGACTTTATATGTGATGTTAAAGTACCTCTCCTGTGATACCAGCCCCCCCGGCTCCAACGCCCCTGGATACTGATAGGACCTTTTCTGCTGATGTCATCGGAAGTGGGTCAAACGGATTTTTTTTATGCGTAGTGCGCAGATTTACGTGCCGTCAAACAGGTTAGTGAAAACAGGGGGGTATCACCAAAAAAGTGTTAGTTGCAAGAGTTTTAAAAAATAAGAACTTTTATGTTAACACTAATAAGGTGTTTACTGTTCCACAACTATACGACCATAAAACAAATATTTTATGGACTGATTTTGCAGACTTTAATGCCAGCAGTGTGTGTGTGTGTGTGTGTGTGCGTGTGTGTGTGTGTGTGTGTGTGTGTGCGTGTGTGCGCGTGTGTGTGTGTGTGTGTAGTATGGTTTTTTATCTTGTATGTTCTTCCGTTTTGCTCCATGTAATAAAAAAGAAAAGCGTCAAGACATACACTATAACTGGCAGTATTAGACAAATTCAACAAAAATAGAAAACAACAGTTATACTAGAGAGCATTCAGCATGCGGACTGAGCATAGTCCCCATGCTCCTCTCACATGCTGGTTGGTTGATTGTATTTATTTTGATGCTTATATCGAATTAAGGTTTTAGTACGCTGTTCTAGACACAAAACTCAGCATCATGTGCAGTCTGTCCAGCACAGAGGTTAGTGTTAGTAAGAGAGACGAAACCCGTTGCCACCACATTAATCCATCTACTCTTATCGATAAACAGCATGGGATCTTTTATATGAACTATCACATAGACATGATAGCACATATCACAGCCTTTGATAAACCAGTTGTGGATCACTGGTTGGTGTAAGTGGTATAGACCTTCACACTGTGCCTTGCCGAGCACTCACTATGGGTTGAAGTCAAAATTGAGATTTAAAATTTCATGCCTCGAATGGGATTCGATCCCAGTACTAGTACCCACCAGCCACGAGTCCGATAGCTTAACCACTGCGCCACCGGGGTCGGTTTTATATAGGTGTCCCCCCCCCCTCTTTTTTAGAGAGATCTTCAGGTGTCAGTTTAAAATTAATAATAATTATAAATAAGGAAATAATAAGAAATAATAAAAACAACAACATCAATAATAATAATAATAATAATATATTAGTTATTAATATTTTAATTGAGTTCAAAATCCAAATTCAAAGGATATTTCTGAGTTGCAAATATGCACTACTAAATCATTGTTTAATAATTAGCAGGGTCGAAAATTATTACACTCCCCTCTAAAAAGATTTTCTGGATCCGGCACTGTCCGTGTAATTGGGAAGTGACTGTTTCCTCAAATACACTTTTATCATACACCCAGGAGGTACATTTGACGATGCTGGTGCTGTCGTTGTCGACGTTGTCGCGGTTATATCTCTTACACTTGGAACGCACGGGAGATCCATCCACGTCAATTTCCCAGGGTATGCTCACGTTCAAGAGGTGTTCGTGATTCTCACCGTGACTAACAAATGTGTCGTTTGATAAACTTGGAATTTTACACCTGGATGATAAAAAGGGGAACGTTAAGCACATCCAAATTATATTTTAACACATAATAATAATTAAAAATAGAATCGAATATCCAGTATGATAAGCACCATACATAATTACAGAAAAGATTAAAAATTCCGATGCATCTAAATTTGTTTTTTATAGACACACTTTCGTGTCGTCGGGCTTTACACAATATGAAGCTGGAACATCCCTTAATTGGGATGGTGATACGAAAGTGTGTCTTTTTAACTTTAAAAAATTGTATTCTGTTAGGTACCCAGTCATGTTGGCATTAGGGGCAATGAAAAGGCAGGCCTAGCTGCAAAGTCTGCTTTGAATTTGCCTCATGCCAACATGGGTATCCCATATACATTAATGTATGATTAACAACTCCCCAACACAAAAACATACATCGGGTATTGGGGTATCCCATATGCATGCGTAACAATTAATTAACGGACATTAACTATGACGTAATACATAGATACTGTAATAGACACATGATCATTTTACTCTACTAGGGAGACAATGATTTTGAAAAATTATTTTTTGCTGCATTTTGAAATCCTTTGGCCAAGCAAAAAAAAAAAAAATTAAAAAAAAAAACCCACAGGTATTAAGAAAACTAGTGGACACTCCTAAATCCAGGTTAGATCCTAAAACAAATTCGTCTCTGATAATACAACTTACCGGTGTCTTGGTTCGGCTAAAGAAAACACAACCACCATTTGCTGGAATGCCGACGCTATGGCTACGGAAGCTGCTATGAAATAAACTCGTTTCTGGTACATTCCAAAATCTCCAATATATTGAAACAAGTCGTCAAACTTCATTCTAAATCTACGTGTCAAACAACTATTTTTAACACCAAAATTACGTTTTCAACTAAAATAATCTTGTTCTTTTTTACCAATTAGGTGGACCTTTCCGAAGCACCGAAATGTGAACACTGCTATATTTTTAGCGTTACCAGATTAAATTTGTTCAGCTGTTTTGTTTTCTCTCCCTTACATCTTTTGTATTTACTATTTATGAACGGAGTTTAATATAATTGATGCTTTTGAGAAGAACATAGCGGACAGGTTTTCATTGTCATGTAATGTAAGGTTCAGCGATTCGGTTGTATATATATAAATATATATAATTATACTACACCCATAATTATGTTAATATGGTTATCTATGGACAGTGCTTTAGTTTAATGAACCTTACAGCTGCTAAACAACACGTAGTGGTGGTTATCAGCATTTTTTGTATGTGTTATATTTGCAGCTTATATTTAATATTCATGCCACATTACTATCAGTGACAAACTCAATAGGTTTTTAAGTCGGCAGAAGTATCAACGTTTTTCGCGTAAACCTTACGTAATTTTTGGAAATAACGGGCTTACAGGCAGGGCCAGATTGGGACCTTGGGGGCCCGGGTCACTTCGGGTTCGGGTGGGGGGGGGGGGGAGCTGAACACTTCAGGTTCGGGGGGATGGACACTTCAGGTTCGGGGGCCGGGACATTTCAGATTCGGGGGGGGGGGGCACTTCAGGTTCGGGGTGCCCCTCAACACAGAAATTAAATTACATGGCAAACAAAAAGTTAACAAAAATGAATGAATAGAATTAATTTTATAATTATTACATTTTTTAATAAAGGAAGTCCTTTGTCTGGGAGTTCCCTCTGATAGGGAGGCCCGGGGCAATTGCCCCCCTATGGCTTACAGGTGTAGGAAGCAATCCTTAAAGGCATTTATGATTTTAACGAAACTAAAATTATCACGTCCTCCATGAAATACTCGAAAATAGCGCATTTTAACGCGTTCGATTGTTATGAGCTTTACCCTGTGTGTTCTCCAGTGTGTTCTGTGCGTGCAGAAATCGGTTTCAGCTATCGGGCGTTGTCGCAGCGTATTTCCCAAGATGCTTCACCAAGCTGTGTCAAAGAATTAGGACACGACGCGATGGAATTGATAATGGTTGAGACAATGGTTCAAACAGAAACTTTGACAAGTGTTGAACTACCTGTTCGCCCAAAACAGTAAACAACTGAATAAACCATTCTAAATCACCTCTACAATATTACGGTCTACTTGTACAAAATTAACCCTTACGGTTTAACTGTTATTTTTTGTGTAAAATTGCGCAGACAATTATTCCAATATGAATGGCGATTCTAAGAAAGAGAAGGGAGAGCTGTACATTATTCCTCCAATCAAGTTGAGGTTATGCAATTGCTAAAAATAGATCATTGGGGACTGCGCATAAATAGAGGATATTATATGAGTGTCCATGACAGACGATGTTTACGACACGAGTGCCTAAATTATCATATTTCCCCAGCGTGAGCGAGGGAAATGCGATAATTTAGGCACGAGTGTCCTAAATATCGTCTGTCATGGACACGAATATAATATTCTGTTTATTACCGTAACACTGTCTTGCTAAATGAACATTCCAGTCAT
>JAULBS010121931.1:0-14096 GCA_032355785.1 Symmetromphalus regularis | reverse complement strand
AAACAAGATCTAGAATAACAAATGCATGTAAGTTTCATTCGTAATCAATATTTAGACCACAAAGCCCCTTAAATTCCATGGGACTATGTCTTTAAGACAAAGTGAAATTAAATGTGTAAATAAACGATACTGAAAACGTTAAATTTGTTGCAGCACCTGACCAGTTCAGTAGCGGATCCAGACCTACACCCACCGTCCATTTTCTCGTTGTTTTATAATTTTATTTTTACGAGTGGAAAGAGGTGAAAGTTAACAATTACCCATCACATTTGGACCCCCACTTCCGCGACAGCACATTGGTTGCGAGACGTCCTCCTTTAATGTTCCGTTCCCTTCCTTTTTTGAAAACATTTTTTTTTCTTATAAATGTTTTTAGTAGTTTATTTTCGGGCCTATAATTTATCAGATGATGTGCAGGGGCGTTGGAACAAAATTCATATTTCTAAACATCAGAATTTACCGGTGAATAATTCAACAATGAATAAAAAACATATTTATGACAATTATTAGGGGGAGCGGGGGCTTTAGCCCCCATCCCCAGGTTCCCCGATTCCAACGTCCCTGAAATGTAACAGGTGAAGCTCTCCGACATACTGAGCAAATGTATCGTCGGAGGGGCGAAACGACCCAGGACGAATATGCCATGGGTGCACTGAGAAGGATCGATCTGTTACATGACTGAGTCATACAGGAACAACATACATGTATGTAATAAGAGATGTGTACAGTGTGACACAATCTCCATAACATTAGACCTGTTTTAAAAATTAATATCTGGTTTCTAGATTTTGTCCTTTAAACTTTGGTTAGCTGGCTGAAATAAACTAATAACTGCTACACATTATTTTGGTTAATAATTTCAAAATAAGCCCATTCCCTGTTTTTTGTTACACTGCACTGTTTTTCTAACAGAGTTAAGTTATAAATTTGTGACTGATGGTAATCTGGTATACAAGGGTGAAAATCGCTTCCTGGAAGTGGGGGGAGATGGAACATCCCCCTGTCCAAAAAAGTGGTGTGTGGAAGACGAAGGATTCCCCATTCCAAAAAATCCTTGGATTGATGCCATTATAAACCCTCTGTGTATTTTGGTATATTTGCGGTAAGACCATATGTTTTTAAAGTGTTACATTGATACAATAAAGTGAAATATTGGGAAAGATTATTATTTTAATTTCAATTTTTCGAAGAAGAAAGTAGGTGGGGGTAATTATATAGGCATCGTCACCTGTCAAAAAAGTGGGGGGGACATGTCCCCCCTCCTGGATTTGGATTTACCCTCATACTTGCATTAATTAAAAAAATAATCTTAGAGATTCAGATTTAGCTGTGTATGTATTACATTTTCGTTGAATGGATCTAAGTATTGGGTTTCTATTGGTTATTTTTTTTAATGAATTGATTAGTTTTGTAATTTTATTATTTAATAATACAATGTCTGAGGTGAGAAGAAAACAAAAATACTCCAGCAGTAAAATCTTATTTTTATTTCACTTTCATTATTTTAGTGTCCATTAACTAATAATAAACATTACTTAAATAATGGAGTAGGTTATTGTATGTCATGTAAAAGTTAACCGTGTTCATTCATATATCCATAACATTTACAAGTTTGTGTCTAGACAGTTTTGAGTGCCAGGCAAATAGCTGAATGCCCAGTAATTTTAAAGGGATCTGGGGACATTTCCCTCCTGAATTGTTTTAAATTGTGGATGCTCTTAGGTGCATTTGAATTAATTAACTTTTCAGGTTATAATATTTAGTAAAAATGAAAGCTGCTAAATGAAAAAATATAGAAAAATCTCGGCGTTTAGCATCAACAATCCATTATAACCATTCATGGAGAGAAATGTAGTAAAATAAGCAGAAAACATGACAAAACTTATATAAAATTAGATACACACCAAACAGGAAGCTCTAGCTGCATGCTGGGAAGGATCCAACTCGACAACTTTTGTAAAGTCTGCCAGTGCCTCATCTAATTTTTCTTTCTTGTCATAGAGTTCAGCCCGCCGGAGTAAAGCCTTCAGATACTGTGGATGCAGCTCGATAGCTTTAGTACAATCACTAATTGCACTGTCATAGTTCTCCTGTTGATAAATACAACAAACGTAAACTGTTTAATGGAATATTATGGGGTGTCCAATTAATTTTACATCTTTTAGTAAAATAACCCTACACAAATACAACTACCTTTAAAACTAAAACCAATTTTACCATCAAGAATTTTCATTAAAAACAAAAATATGAAGACTACCACTACTGGAATCAAACATGTTTAAAAAAAATTGATTATGTTATTATGCTAAATGTGTACAATATGCATATAACCACCTGTGAAACTGCTACAGAAGGACACAGGATTGTTTGTTATATTGAATTAAAACTTGTCATCAATCCCAAGATAATTTTCTGGGTGTTTGTGTATTGTCTTCTACTTCTTAAATGTTATCAAAACTGCTAAAGTGGCAGTCCTCATAAAATATAAAATTAAAAGTTATGAGAAGTTATAAGATTGATTGCAGAAAAACACTTTTTTTTTAAAATATGGTTATATTTGTGTAGTTCATTACTAAATACTAAATATTAAAATACTTTTAAAATAATACAAACTATAAAATGAAGAAAGTTTATATTAACAATCAAGGATTCAAATGTGGATCATGTCAAGAAGGATTGGGTCAGTTTTGTCGAACTTAAGTACCTGCAAGTCACTACACACAAAGTACCTTTCAACAGTACACATAAAATACAGCATAATCATTTTTGAATTTCTTTAACAACACCACTACAGCACACCAGTTATTGGATATCAAACATTTGGCAATTTTGATGTAGTCTTTATGTGAAAGTGTTATCTAACCTCCGATGGGTTCTGTATCTTGATAATCTTTGGGGTTTTTTTTCTATAAGGCTTAGAATATCACTTAAACAAGGTGAGTTGTATCATAGATGATGAATAACTCCAATACAGCTTCCAAATATATTTAATTTAGTTTAAAAATAATTTTCTGTTTTGAAAAGGAAGTCAACACCAGAAGATTTTATTTCTGAAAATAACATGGCATTACAAAAAATAAATATTTGTCAGTGCCTTAGTGTGATAGTACTAATACACTTCACACATCAAAGGAATTATAATGTTTAGTGCTACATCAAGACACAAACACTGAATGTGTTAAACACAAAATAATATATGTGGGTGGTTCTTGGCTAATCTGGTCATTTCAGGCTTTCAGCACAGGCAAAAAACATCGAACATTTTAAAGCTGATTGTTGTTACATGATCGGACTGACTGCGAACATAAAGATGCCCAGATATGTCAGTGTCAGTATTGTGTTCCTTTAAGTCAGACTGATCAGTACAGTAATGAATAGTAAGTACCGTAACGCATGAATATGTTACGGTACTTACGTTATTTACGTTACAGTACTTACTCATATTTGACGTACTGCCTTCACACGTGCTCAGTGCACTAAGCAATGCATGCAATTTCGGTGCCTCGGCTGTGAGGACGCTTCATATTACTTGGCAAATATATCAGTTTTATCATCAAGTATTTCATCTTTGGAAAAACTATATTACGGTACTGACTTTTAATAAACATACGCAACAGGCATTAACTCCAATCACAGACCATCCACTGCTTCAAAATAGGCGCCATTAACAACATGGGAGGATCACATGGTCCAGCGCATTGTACCTCAGTCAGTTGTCAAAAGGCAACACCGAATTTTATCCATTACGGTACTTATGCCCAACTAGGCGACAGAGTTAAAAGCTAATTATTGTAATTACGTGTAAATTTGTCATTACACACAAATATAAACACTACGATCAAGGTTTTGCTTTAAAAATTCAGTGGTTCTGAGGTTGTGATTAACGTTTAAATGTGCTGACAAAGAGTGCTGGAAAGTTGTGCGACAGCGGATTTTAGTATATAATATTGTTAATAATTTAGTTAATGATCCTATTGTGCTTATATCGTTGTATTATCAGTTAACATAACTTCAGTTCATTGAAAACCTGTACATAGTATTATTGATTTTAGCTAAAAAAAATTAATGATGTGACCATTTTTATGCCCATTTTCTCTGAAAATGTATGGCAATAGCAAATGACTAGATTAGCTGAGAAACACACACAATTTAATTATTTCTCAAATTAATATAAATTAACATGGGTAGATAAAGGAATTTGAAAAATGAGGCATGCAACATATCATGTGTAAAAAAAGTGTGTGTTTGTGTGTGTGCACCGATGGATATCATACAACCAAAAAAATTAATTATTTATTTAAAAAAAAGGTGGAGTGGGGTTATGTGCACCTTTCCCCAAAATCTGCCTATGCAACGTACTTCTTTCAATCTGCAAGCCGCCCTGTTTGAAAACATAATAGCTCTCTCTTTAGGAAATGACAGTGGACAGATATCAAGTGCTTGACAATAGCAATCGACAGCCTCTTTGAAGTTTGCTTCACGGAACAGTTTGTTACCATTGTTCTTTAGCTCCTGTGCTCGGTCCTTTCTCTCCTGAAAAAATAATAATCACATTGTATGAAATTTTGTGTATTATACACATGTGGAAATATTACCAAAATAAATCTCCTACAGGTTTAGTTTTGAATGTTGATTCAAATAATGCAGTGCATTATAACTGGCAAACTTATTTGAATATAAATCATTTGTTACCAAAGATTTATCAAAATTACCCTTAATTACATCTTGTACATGCACAGTTATCAATTCCAATGACAAAACTCATGTTTAATAGGTTCACACATACAAACCAAAAAACTTTTCAATGACATTGTGTGCTTACAAGTTTTTCGTCATCTGACAAACTTTCTTCAATATTTTTTCTGTATTCCTCGTCATCAATGATTTCCTTTTCTTTATTTTTGAGATCATCATGTTCATCTTCAAGATGGCTGCTGTTTTTATCTCCATCATCTGCTGAATGATATTCTTCATCACTTGAATCTGACTGGGTCTCAACAGCATCAGTACACTGTGTTGATCTCCCGTAGGGTGATTTTGGAAATGTATCATCTGAATCATTCAGTTCACATTTGTCTGTACCTGTGTGACTTACACCACTTGTAAAATCACATGAATGTTCACATTTAGTAGAATGGTGACCAACATCACCAGTTTCCTCGACTGGTGTGGAAAGTTTTTCGTCATGCTGTGAAGAGGTATCTGAGTGAAGATCAATAAATTCTGATTCCCTATTCACATGGTCGGTTTGGTTTGAGTTAGAATCATCACTCTCACATCTGTCAGAGAGACTGAGGTTGTCCAGTTTTGGGGAACAAGATTCCTTTTCTTCTTCCATACTGATCTCTTAGTTTTCCTGAGATAATAAAGACATACATTTTAGCAAAAGAAACAACTATATAATTCTTTTTTAAATGTGGCTGGCTCACATTGACAACATGTTGAAATTACCAAATGTTTGTCATCCAATAACCAATGATTAATAAATCAATGTATTCTAGAGATGTCTTTAAAAAAATAAATTAATAAAATACTGAACAGAAAGTTGAAGGGTTATTCCATGTTAAATTACCCATTCTGGCATCTTGCCATTTTGATTTTAGTGTAAAACGGTATATACATGTATATAATATAATATATATATACGGCTATTGTGGCTGAAAATACTAAAATTTCAAATTTGAGCTTGATCAGACCCGTGCCTGAAATATGACTGATCTAATTTCAGGAAAAAATTACTGGAACTGCCAATATCTAAATGACCATATCTTGGCAAATAATTGGTTGATGTTTAGCTTCCAACTTCTCTGAAGTGATGGAATGATATCAAAACAAAGTACACTAGTTAAATTTTGACAATTTATCAAAAACAACATCTACTACATCTTATAAACACCTCATTAATGACTAATAGACTGGAGTTAGTCAATAAAATTATTTTCTAGTGTTTTTCAATGAGATTTTGTTTAATGACACCAGTACAGCACATTAATTTATTAATCTTTATATTAATATTAATGTTCGATATAAAATATTTGATAAATCTGACACGTATTCAGCCCATAGAATTTCAAATTTCATGGGAAACACTTTTTCGGTTCCATGCTTTTGGATCATGGGAACCCATTGGAAACTGGGGTTTTTTGTTCCGTGAAAATAAGTCATGGGAACATGAAAATCACGGTAGCACTGTACAGACATGCTACTGGTAATGATCATTACCGTGACATCATATAGCCTTGTATTCATAAGAAAACACTATATTTTTCCATTATCAGCAAAGGATCTTTTATATGAATTTTCACAAAGACTGGCATAACCATTGATATATCAGTTGTGGTGCACTGGCTGGAATAAGAACAAACCCAATCAAGGTGGTCTGATATTGAAGGACCTCAAGCAGATGCTTTACTGACTGAGTTATGTGTAGATCCTTTCGCACTATTGTCACAGTCATGAGAATGTAGTTATGTACATGTACATATTTTGTACTTCATGTTCACCTTCAGTACAGCATTTAATATAATGCAGTTTAATACATAAAAATACAAATAGTAAAATGGAGAGTACGGCAAACAACTGGATAAGCTTCTTCATTAAAATATCAGGAGGCAGATGATTCACCAGCAGTATATTTTGTCCATGGATGTTTGCTGCCCCACCCCATTAATCTGCGATGCCCTTTTTTTGTAACATTAAACTTACATTTATTACATTGTAGGTGCCCTTTAAATTGTGCCCCTATTCAGTCTTGCCCCTCCAATATAGATGAAATCTATGATACATTATCAAGAAAAATTATAAAATAAAACTATATTTTAAAATAATTTTTAAATTCCTAAATAAATATGAAAGTACATTCAAATGAAGCTTATTACGAGAAAAAAATCTGCTGGATAAATTGTCCAAACCCATTTTCTGAAGTTTATTTGTTTACTTTTGTGTGTGGACAAAATTTACTGTGGATGCATAATCCAGAAAACAAAGTTCTACAATGTTCATTTACCTTAAAGGGATACTGAAGTGTACAGTATTCCATATACAAATGGATTAATGTATTTACAATGTATTAGTTAAAAATATATAAAAATTTAAACAAATATGTCTTTGTACTTAAAAAATTGTTTTCTGTGTACAAAAGTAAGAAATGGAACTTCCTTTTGTAAGAATATAGTCGTACTGCATGACATCATGTCAGAACAAGCATTGTGCGAAACTCGTAATGGTCATATAATAGCAGCTCTTTCCATGGAATAAGTTAATTGTTATTACGTCTTTGCAAGAACTCGCATTTCTATGAATGAAAACGTTATTATATTTGTATTACAATTCATGTAGAAAAAAGAAAATAATCCAAATTAAACCAGAAATGTGTAATTGATGACTTTAAAAACTGTCGTCTGAACAAAGTTACGCAACCGTGTCCATTGGCCTACAGATGCCGCACAAACATCAGTTATATACGTCACACACCTCATCATGCAACTTTCTCGCGCACCAATCTTATTCATGCATGTGAGAAAGAATCTGTGTTTGTAATGTTCATTAGTCCTAAATCCATGTACGTATTAAACATTTTATTGCACCATTCTTATTCCTGAAAAACATTAATCCATTTTATTTGCTGCTGTGTAGACTTAAGCATTTCTTTAAAAAATAAATAAAGATACCTGTATCACAAATAATGGGCAAACATGTTCATGGAATCATGTCATGCCCATGGACATGATGTTGCTGATATCACCAGTGACAATGTCACTGAATGTGAATATGTTCAATATCAGTCCCCTTATATCATTTATATGTTTTCATAAATATCTGATGAAATATTAGTTAACAAAATATATCGTTGATGGAAAAAGTTCGAACTTATTTTTTGATTCAAAAATGAGGAATGCAACCAAATTTACCTTGGTAAGATAATTTAAACCGTTTTCATCTATTTTGTTACGCTAATAGGAAAATACAGTAAACACATAATGTTTCGATTTCGGACTAAACCAAGTGACCCGAGTCGGCGAGTGGGAACTCTGTGGCAATCCAAACACCATAAACATTAAAAAATATTCCTTTGAAGGATACTGCACCGACCTGATGAAATTTTTACATCTAGATATTTTATAATGTGTCTAAAGAACTTAAAATTATATACTGGTACATTATTATTTATTTTAAAAAATACTTCTTTAAAAACCTTATTAATATTTATGTATAGAAAATATTACCGGAAACGGAAGTTAAAATTTATTTAACACGAGAAAGAAAATGCTATCGTTCGTAGAACGTTGTTGATTATTATTATTTTGGTATATTTTATACTTGATTTACATTCTGTTTGCAGATAGAGTCTTGTAAAAGCGATATTCTGTAATAATGGCGGATGCTGCTGCCAGATCACTGCAGTATGAATACAAGGCTGTAAGTTGGATTTGTGCGACTTGTAATTTGTAAACCAAGACACCGGTCTCTCATTAAATTTAAAACCAATAACTGAATAAGAATAAATAAGAATAGTCCAATACATGAACAGTGACTGTGTTTTAAAAGTGTGTGTGTGAAATGTAGGTACATGTGCTTGTCCGAAATGGACAGGCTTCTTATTGATTATTTTATTGGTTATTGATTGGCATCCTGTCCAGTGTCAGTGAGTGTGGGCTATATTATATATACCCGCTATAGAGCAAAGCCCTGCAATTTTCTGGCTACAAATGCTTCAGTTTCCGACCAAAACATTACAAGAAATATCTAGATATATACAATAAAATTGCCAACTTACATGCTTATTACATCCCTTTTCACAGTAAATCCAACATTATCCACTGATTTTGCCTTCAACCGCAAACAGATATTTTTTTTAAATGGCAGTTGAACACATGTCACAAATACGAAACTTTCAGGAGAGGGAAGGGGAGGAATAGGAAATGAAGAGAGGGATTGCTGGAGGAATGGTGGTGTGTGTAGTAAATAAATATAGTAATATATTACTTTGTGACTGGTTTATTTTATTTTTTAATGACTCCACATAGCTTATTAATAGCTAGCAGATGAACTGAAAGGTTCGTATTTGTTCGACCGCCATGTTGTTTTTAATGTGTCAGCGGTTGTACTTGAAAATCTGTAGATATTGTGAGATTTACTGTGAAATGGGATGTAATTAGCGAGTAAGTTGGCAGTTTTATTGTATATCTAGATATTTCTTGTAATGTTTTGGTCGGAAAAAAGCATTTGTTGCCAGAAAATTGCATCGTATGGGTCGCGAGCTGAACATAATGCAATAACCAATAAGCATTAAGTTCCTGAACTAGTACGTGTGCAACACAGTGTTACATAAGCTATGCCTATTGTATAGCCTATAGTGAATCAGGACCATGCAATTTAAAACTTTTTACAGTGGTAACTATGCGGCCATGATTTAACTTTGAAGTTAAAAAGATTTTAAGGAATATTTTGGCATAATGTTTTTACAGAATGAGTACAAAATTGTGTACTCACAGTTGGAACTCTTTCGTACAAAATTGTTCTTGTATGAGTACAAACTGATAGATAGGAGATGCTTTAAATACAAAAGTACTGGCATTCCATCCAGAAGAAGAGAGATTCATCTCTGACAAATTTGTAAATTCATTTTTTTCACTTTATGATTTTATTATTGATAGAGGTACTTGATGTATTAATATCATATGGAATATGAACCATAGAGTATTTCCTCCAAAAGTATACCTAAGAAAGGACTAATTTAAAAAGATGTTTTGGATCGACTCAGAAGCTGTTACATGCATTTCAGAAGCAAAATGAGCATCTATAAAAATCCCTAATACTATTCATGATTCATTCTATTAAAATTATATTAAAAAAAAAAATCTTATTCATCTTTGGTATCTAAACTCAACCTAAAATTTTATTTTAATCAATATATTTTAAAATTATTTTATCCTTATCAGGTGAGGATTAGTCCGGTTGTTGTTGTGTAGTAGCCACTTACATTTATTTCTTGAAGAGCTATGTTTTTGTTTTCAATCTTGTACATGGCAGTTAACGAGTTATCTGCTTGAAAATATTATTGTAAGCATAATTTGCTCTAATACACATTTATACCTACATTTTTTTTAGAACTCTAACCTCGTACTTCAAGTGGACAGATCTCTGATTGATAGACGAGCTCGCGATGAAGCAACAGGAGAGGTTATGTCCCTTGTTGGGAAGATTACGGGAACCAGAATGGGAGATAAAGCACAAAAATCAAAGCCACCTCTTATGGAGGAAAGAAAAAACAAGTAAGTTAATAAATAATTTAACAAATATCTAGAATCTAAATAAATTGTATTGCATGTCATTTTAGAATGAAAATTTGTGATTTGCTATTGAAGTGTTTGTCTAACAAATGTTTACAATGCAGTTTTTGAAATTACAGATTGAATTTTTCATTTACTGAATTTGATGGGGGGATTTTCCTTAAAATTCTGATGATCTGGCACTTTTGGTTACTAATTTATTCATGTTCCAAAAGTTAGTATGACAGATGTAATAGGTCAAAGACAAGTCAACTGACCAATCAGCAGCCGTGTTTTTAAATTGGATGAAAAATCTGAAGAGTGGCAAGATTATGTCAACCTTTGGGTTTTATTAAAATGTTTATTTTTTTAATTCACTTGCCCATGGAAAATACCCATGAAAAAAAGGACTTGTCTAGTAGTACCAAGTACAGGGTGTGGGTTACTAATTCCACACCCCTGACATCTATTTTATTTGATGTTGTCCAGGAGACGTAAAAGAGATGAAGCACAGAGAGACATGATAAAGATGAAAGGAACAACTCTGCTCTCTGAAGGCATTGATGAAATGGTTGGAATTCTTTATCGTCCCAAGACAACGGAAACTCGTCAAACTTATGAGGTTTTGCTCAGTTTTATACAGGCTGCTATTGGAGATCAGGTAAAAGAATGTGATTTGATTAACAAAAAAAATTAAACATAAGGCTACAGAATAGTTTTGTTAATATTGCTATTCAGTAATATTAACTTGTTTCATTGCTAGTAATGGATAGTTGGCTTCTTCTGTAGATCATGTCACAAATGCTGTATAATATCTAATAGCCATTGATAAAACTGTGCTTGAGCATCCTAAAACATTCTTTTCTTTTTTATATACTTTTCAAAAAAAGTAGATGATCCTGAAATATTAATATCAAGTATAGAATGAACATAAATTTTGATGACAGATCCTATTAAAGAACATTCATTTCTGTTTATTGTCTGGGACATGATAGGCAGATCTGTGCGTCAACGTCAAAGAGTGCTGACCACGTTAGCAGAACTTGGTCAGGTTCTGCAAGAGGACTCGAACAGACTCCCACAAATTATCATTGGAGACTCATACACAGTATGCCTCATCGACTGAATGAATGTCTAACACATCATGGCAGTATTGCCCACTGCTAATAAAAAAAATTGTCAACTTTCAAATTTCACTTCTAACATCAATCATCCTTCAAGATCTTTGGCAGCCATAAAACCTACTGTAATACTGAATTACTGGTTATAATGTTTGCTCAATTGATTTGCTATTATCGTATAACCATTCCCCACAGCTAATATACCTTACAATTTTAGCAATTGTAAATTCTTATTAGAGTTCCCTACTTTTTTTGAATGGTATATTATTCGTCTAAACGCAGGTTTTTGTTTTATTGCTATGTCTTTTTCTGTCTGTTAGCCTCGTGATGTTCTGTGTGGAGCTGCTGATGAGGTGCTAGCCGTACTCAAGAATGATCGCATGAAAGACAAAGAACGAAAACGAGAAGTCGACAATCTTCTTGGTGGTATTGCGGATGAGCGCTTTGCTCTGTTGGTGAATCTTGGCAAGAAAATTACTGACTGGGGACAAGAAGAAAAGATGCAAACATGTGAGAAATTAATTTTATGAAGTTTTTTGTTTTTTCTCTTCTAATCACATTTATTTACACGTTTACTGTAGTATAGAAACATAATTTCAGATAACTGTAATATTGAAGAGCTTTTCGTATTTGATAATTTTAGTATTTTCAAAGCATGTTCTTGTATTTTTCTTTGCAGCTGAGAATATTGATGAAACGTATGGAGTTAATGTGCAGTTCGAAGAATCTGAGGATGAGGTTTGTTCAGACAAATAAATCAAAAATTTATCTTTAGTTAAATATTTAAAATAATAAGTCAGGACTTGAAATGGCCATTGAAATCCTTGCATTTGCCATTAATCTTTTTAAATGTCAACCTTTTTTTTTATAATGGCCAGTTGGTTAATATAAAACATAGGGCCTAGCAGACATAATTAAAGAGGTAAAATTGTGGTAAAGGAACATGGTGATTTGTCTAAATAATGTGTTGGTTACTAGCCAAAATTAAGTGAAAGAAAAGTTTAGCATTGAGCCTTGTAAATATATGTAGACACAGTTAGTGTCTCCAGGGGAGCCGGGTGTAGCTCAAGTGGTAACATGTCTGTCTATGAAGTGGTTGGTCATCAGATCGATCCATCTCTGTGATCAATTGGGCTATTTTCCATTCCAACCAGTGGTCCACAACTGGTTCATCAAAGGCCATGGTATGTGCTGTCCTGTCTAGGAAAGTGCCTATAAAATACCATTGCAGCTTATTGGAAAAAGTTGCCTATAGGCGGCAGCAGGTTTCCTCTAAAGAAATATGTCATAATGACCACATGTTTGACATCCAATGTCCAATGATAAGATAAAAATCAGTGTGCTCTAGAAGCATTGTTAAATAAAACAAACTTTACTTTTAGTGTTCTCTACATCTGATGTGTCACAAACTACTGTAATATTTTTATATGAAAGGATTGGTATATACATTGTTTTTGGTTATTTTTAAAAACTTATTAGGTGTACTCCTAAACTGTTATTAAAACAGAAATAAATAATAAGTCATCTTTATTTTATTACTATATTTACGAAATCTATCGTAGAAGAGAAAGATGGTATTCATTTAAAATTTCTTTATTGCAGAATTCACACATGCTTGTTTTGTTTCTGATTAACATATTCTTACTCACTAGTCATATCTTGCTGTGACAACAGTGATAGAAATTATTGCATTGTGTTGTGTAGGACACTGGTGATGTGTATGGCGAGGTGCAGGAGGGTGACGATGATGACGAGAACGAAGGAGAAGAAGCAGAATATGATGGAAGACTTCATGCTACTGGGGTAGGATGTCAGAATTTATCATACCTAAATATAGCATGTCTGTATATACACCCCAATAGCCAGTGTTTATATTTTGTGCTGCTGGTGTGGGGGGTGAGGGGGTTGTTAAATAAACAAAGTCGGTATTTACAGGTTTACAGTGCTTACTGTTTTATTGTTTGTGATGAAACAAATAACTCTGTTCTGATAAATTATAGAAATAAAAAAGGGCTTTAAATCTCATAATGTAGGGTTTTATTTCCTTGGTAATTGTTTTTCTTCATTAGTTAAAGTGAAAGCTATCAAGTTACATAAAGTATACTTTACACTAAAATTGTTATGGAAAATGCTGTGGACACTATTTCTCCACAGCATTTATTTTGCAGGGGTTGCATCATTATAGTGAAGAACACATTAATAAAACACCATTGTGCAACAATGTATCGCCATAAGATATACATTCCATTATTTGTAATTTCTTCACCTGATTTATATCTCAACTTCATTACTTATTAGATGTTAAGTAACACGTGATGGTATTTGTTAGATTTCTGAAGACACTGGCTGCAAATCTGATGGAGGTCTGCATCCAAGGGATATTGATGCATTCTGGATCCAGCGCAAGCTAAGCAAGCACTACCCTGATGACCCTAACATGGCGCAGACCAAGGCCAAAGAAGTGGTTGATATTCTCAAGGTTGGTTAAGCTCAAGTTTGTGAAGCTGGTTCAATAATAATCATTGTTGTATGTTTGTACTTATTTTGGTTTTTATCCCATTACGGTTCAAGCTTGCTGTCCTGAACTCACAACTCAGTGATTATAGTCTGTTTGCGCTACTTGGAACACGGTTTTTGACGAATAAAAAACTAAATATATAACTTACCTCATTAATGTTGATATTTTTCGAAATAAAAAAAATGT
>JAULBS010121920.1:0-14099 GCA_032355785.1 Symmetromphalus regularis | reverse complement strand
CTTTATTAAACCAATTATTGACCACTAGATGGAATAAGAAATAGCCCAAATAAGTCTGCTGAATGGGATCAATCTGATGACCATTGATTAAGTTCCCTACATAACATTTTTGAATGGGCACAGAGACCACAGTTGCTTGTTCTCATGTGGTAAAGAATGGTGGCCTGTCTTACATTCAGGACCAAATAGCAATAACTAATTTTTGTGATTTATGTTAAATCCATTTTGAATGTTTGGAACCAGTGAAATTCACTTCTTCAGAACCAAAAGGGTTAAGTATATCACTGAATGCCCTTAAGTGAGCTGCATCTGGAGCACAAAGGATGTATAGGTTTCTGAAGCCATCCCACATTTATCTTGAAATCAAAAGATATTCCACATAGAACTTGCATTTGGGTGAGAAAAAGTTTTTGGGACTTTTCTCAATTATCTGCCCAACTTACACCCTTTTGGTTCTGAAACAGTGAATTGCTACGTAGCAACTATTAAAGGTTAGCATTTCCTGAAGATAAGGCTGATTTCTGTTTAGAGGAAATGTTGCTATGGGTTATATCTTTAAATTATTTAATGAACATTAGTGGTCCAGTGGTAGGACATAGGACTCTTATAAACCGAAGACAATGGTTCAAACCTGTTGGAGGCTGGCTCACACTTTGACAATGTGTCAGACATTTATATCAAATGTTTGATATTCAGTAATCGATGATTGATAAATCAATGTGCTCTAGTGGTGTTGTTAAACAAAAAACATGAATTGAAGGATGAGTAACAATACTTCAGTGGTGTCTAAAAATGCTGTCACCATGTTAAGTGTCAAATATGGAAAATATATACAAATTACATGGTCGTGAAGTATTCTGTTCATAAGTTGAACTGAGTACAACATATAACAGTACTCCATGTGACCAAATGACAAATTCTCAAGATCCATTGATTATTTTATAGACAAAATATTGCCCAGCGCTTTTACTAAATGCTACGCACTCATGAATATTAGATACTAATTACATAGACAGGGGTGTACATTAGCCTTTTTCATATACGAGCCTGCAGGGCTGGTAACCTGGGATAATGAACAAGCCCCCCAAATTTCCAACCGGTCCCCCAACAAAATTCCAAGTGGCCTAAAAATAAGCACCAGGATTTTTGTAGATAATGGTCTATTTTGTGCATGTCATGATGTCTCTTCTCAGCTTCATACAGGCCACAGGATTTCATATTTCATGGGAAACACTTTTTCGGTTTTCGTGCCTGGTGATCATGGGAACCGATCGAAAACTGTTTCTTGGTTCCGTGAAAATAAGTCATGGGAACCCATGGCCATGATATAAAATTTAACGTTGAGGGAAGCTGCAAAATATATTATTCTGGTGTTGTTTTATAAACTGGCTCACAATGTGATCTTTGGGTAGGCTATAATAAAAATTAATTCTGAATAACCAAATAGAAAGTATATTTTATTAATGATAATAGATATTAATGATTTGGCTCTGGTGATCCTTTACCAGGAAAAAAAGTTTGTGAAAATGTCAGTCTTCCATTTTGCACACATTAACAGACACATTCATGTTACGTTTTTTATTTTGTTTCACTGCATTAATAAGAAACAAACGATATTACTAGTATTCTCACGTCTTTGTTATCACATAGGAAAAAGCAATTCACAGCGGCTAACAATATAACTTCAACAGTTAATTTCTCGTGACTACTTCCAGTTTTAAAAGGAAATAACTCAGGTCAAGCCAAAATAGTATGATCATTTTCACAGAATCACTCATCTACCGAATGACAGAAATAAAAGACCATGTGGTATTTTGCTTGGATTTCATTGTCTTCAGATAATTTTGGTTTCAAGATATGTTTAAAAAAATAATAATAATATATATTTAAAAAAATAAATAATGTAGACGCAATATGAAAATCATGGGAAACGGGATTTTCAGTTACGTGATTTCGCCGACACTGTACCGATTGTTACCATTAAATCTTATGGCCCTTAATTTATAGATTTTTTTATCTGCTTGTTTGTTTTGATTTTTTTTCTGATGGCTGTGAATTTATATTGTCCAAAAAACACCACCTGGCTGCCTGTCTGTTTAAATCCAGACACTGGTAGACGAAATCTGTGAGGCGATCGTTGTTTCTGTTAGTTTGGAGTTCGGTTTTGTGGTTCACTTCGGAGAAACCTGAGGTGGCCAGCCAGGCAGATGATTATTAATAATGAACTCACCCACCTCGATTAAAACCCCTTGTAGGTGGGCGAGCAACCGCAAATCTACACCTCTGGGCACTTTTATGGCCTTTTGAGATAGACGCTAAAATAGTCACTAAATGGAAAAAGCGCACCTTTTGAAAATAATAAAGTGTCACTTTTGTGTTGTGTCCCCCACTTCCCCAAACATTCCTGCACTCCTGGATGTAATATATCGATTTGCCTATGTTTAATTAATCATGGGAAAATGCACCAAACACTATCATGTTTAAAAAGGTTAAACGTGTGATTGATAGACATTAAAAAGAGAACTGATTATTTTTAGCTGATCTTTTATTTTACAATTAAAACTATTTTCTTACTACAATGCACACTTTGCCTTTTGATAAAACCCCGGAACATGACACATGTTGTCATGTGAGCATCTCGTTTTTCTGAAAACAGGTACATGGTTTGTTTTTTCTCTCTCATACCGCGTCCATTACACAAACGGCATTAGCAATTAATATACGGAATATTTGTTACCATCAAACAAGAAAATCTTTGATCTAAAGTTAAGTACTACATGTATTAGATTTATCAATAGTTTCTTATTAAAGCTGCATTTGCTAGCTAAAAGGTTGGTAGCCAACAGTTCGAAAAAAATTAACATTGAGTGGTGATTGGCGTTAGACAGCAAATATCAGTAATCAGAACGGTCAAACGCTAGATACTCTGGCTACTCACTACTCAGCTAGGTGTAGGAAACTCATTAAAATACAGTGTGCTTTAACAGTTCTAAAGTTGATGTAGTTACTGACAATGCATATCTGTAATGCATCAATATTCAATGCACCTTTATTTCACACTTGTGCAGTTAACAAGGGGATTAAACTTAGTAGCTTGAACCAGTAGTCTGAATAGAGGGATCACAAGACTACCGGCACTTTACAGACCTATCAGCAACTATTACTTACATATATCAAGCCAGAGTAATATCTGTCTTTTAAGTTGTGAAGTACAGAAGCTTCATTAAGGCATGTCAGTTCTGCCATGTCTTCCACTTTATTAAATTTTGGAGGGTTCATTTTTTGCACATCATCACGGTGAATCAACACCTTTTTGCCCGTCTCATCGACAACGACTTCCAGTTGATCTCCTTTGTCGCCTTTCACACTGGCACCTACAAATCCATTTGTGTCGTCTGGGATCCATATTAATTTTTTTGCTGCCCATTCTGCATGCAATGCAGGATTATTAACAACAGTCCTGTCAATAGCCAGGTATCGTAGCTCCTGAGCGGAAAGGTTTCCAAAATCCTGCTCCGCCATTTTGGACACTCGAATATTAGTTCCGGAAGAAATTAACACACTACTTTAAGAAAAGCACCAAATAAACATGCAAAAGGATTACAAGAACTCCTAATACTCATCCGAATACAGAATATATCCAAAAGTTGTCCTAAATACACTAATAGAAAATCATTTTCTTGGGACAAGAGACAACTTAAGCGTTCCGGTAGTGACAAATCGCCAATGTGCTTGTTTTCTATCAATGTTTGTGATTGGGTAGTGAATGTCACGTGGTTTATAGAAGCTAATGTCACGCCCCGTTTTGTTGCAACAAGAGCTAGCATTCGACGTTTAAAGCGAAGTCGGTAATTTTCGCATATAATCAAACTTCGGTACCTCTCACACATTTAATATAATCACCAAAAAAATTATGGGGACATTAATAGTCTGTTAATATTTTAACTTGAATCGTCTAATTCTAAAATGAAGGATTATTCTGTGATGTCACCTGCAGGCCTGACATGTTCGATGACCTCAGCGAGGTGCAGTTAAAATTCAAGGTGTTCCCTAAATGCACGGAATTCCCTTCATAATGAACCTGTCAATCTATTTTTGTTTCCATATATGGTATTTGTGTACATCATATTGGTGCACACTATTAGAATATATCTATTTTTATTTTATTATTGATTATTGGTGTTGATCATGGAAGATACTAGGTAGTCATTTTAAAATGATAAAGAATCAGTTTTCTAAGGAATAAATACGGTGTGTGAGCCTCTGTGGTAGAACATAGAACTTTCCAGCTGGAGACTGTGGTTCAAAACTCATCGTAGACTGGCTCACACTTGACTAATACTTAACATCCAACAGTCGATGGTTAATGGATCAATGTGTTCTGGTTGTGTCGTTAAACAACAATAAAAGAAAGAAAGAAAAAAGAAATGTACAAGCAGGATGTTGCCAACTATTAAATTTTGTAAAAGGAGAGAAAAGAAAAATAGTGTAGACTAACTCTACCCCGAACATCCCATGTTAGTTGCTTCAATTTATCACATCGCATTTAAAATTTCAATAAGCATTCACACACAATTGATTACTATTACAAACTTGTTTTTTTGGTAATTGGTGTAGCATTTTATATGGGGTGGGGCAACCGCACTGAAAGAACTTATACTGCAAGACAGGTGAATATAAAAGACGGTGAGGTAAAAAGAATATACTAAAAATAAATTTTAAAAAACCTCATTGAGTACATGATATTAACTACTATGCCCCTGTTTGGCTACACCATTGCCTTTCATACCCAGAAATCGATAACCGTAATGCGATTATTTTCTTCTTCTACTTCTTCATCATCTTCATCTTATTATTATTATTTTTTTATTGTCCAGGCCAGTAGGAACGACTTTGGGGTGAGTGGCACTGACGGATCGGGTACAAAGTCTATATCAGATTTTGGTTACAAAGGCAATACATAGAGGCGGATTTAGGGGGGCGCACAACAAGAAAAGAAGAGAAAAAGAGGAAGGAAAAGAAAGGGAAAAGGGGGGGGAGAATTTTCATCGTCTTTTTCTGTCTGACTATGTTTTCCGTCTAATTTCGAATCCCATTGTTTAAAAACTATCTTCAAAAAGTCATGGGCTCGCTTCGCACAAACCGTGTCGTCGCCTATGTCATCATTATTATCATGGTCATTATCAATTTTCCATACTAACTCAGAAAAAACACAATGAAATTTGAAGCAATTTTAGGTCATTCACAGGCCTCTTAAAATGCATGAATAGAGGCAGGAATGTGAATTTCCCGCCATCTAGAACCCCCCCCCCCCCCCCAAAGTAAGTATTCAGTGTATCAAATGCGCCACCCATTTCAGAAAAACCTGCATCCGCCCCTGATACATTAATTAATGTGTCACAACAAAAACAAAAGGTTCACAAGTGGCCCCTGTCCCTACCTCTGGGTTCCTACGGCCCTGTTGTCTCAGCTGAAGCGTTCATGAATCTCTGATGGATAAGCATGTAGGCCAACATATTATCAAGTGTACAGGTTAATAATTTAGCCCAAAGCAGGACAATAAACATGTATTGAGCGGTGTTATTGATTTTGTGCTAGTGAACAGGGCGGAATTCCGCTGTGAGATGACGGAATTCCGCTATGAGATAACAGTCATTGTTATGACTGCTGTTAAACAAACTGGTCAATGGAATGTTGACCAGTTATTCCAAGTAGCCAATTTGGTGTGCACCACCTGTTCATAGGTGTAGGATAATCAGTGGCACACCTACTGACACCTGTACACTACTGATACGCTCTAGGCGCAACAGTAGGCCTATGTCATCTTTGATGTACATGTAGTATTATTACAACTGACCGTCAGAAAGTATATTATGCGAAGCTACCTATTTTTGAAAACCATTTTACCATCTTTAAACAACAAGAAACTACAAAAACTGGTCTTTATCGTTAAGTGATCTTATACTGGTGTGGTCGTTAGGTGCTAGATTATGGGATAGAAAGCAATTTATGAAAGGTCAGTGATATTGAATTTACCAATAATATCCATATAATATTAAGTATATTATATTCATTCAGATACTGTCTTATTAAACACACTGGGTTAGGAACATATATATTTATTCGTTTTCCAATGTAAATATATGTGTCCGTGTGTCTCTCCCCCCCCCCCCATTGCGGCACCTTCCTACTCCACTTAACATTATTCGAACCTCATAATTTGGAGATGACTTTGGGCTAGGAACCATCATGATTGTCCAATCATTCGGTGTGTAATCATTAAAAGTAGTCATTCGGAACACCTTGACCGATAGGTCTGCGACTTATGAATCACCCAATATGTTCCGAAAATAGGATACACGATATCTTAAAATGGCATTGTGATGTGTGTATGTGAGTGAACATAGTTTGCTCTCTCTTTCTCTCTATCGGGGAATCCGAAACTCCCCCCCCCCACCCCCCGAATATCACTTGATCTGTTTAATGTTTAAGTACCATTCGCCATCTGATTATTTTATCAGTGTTAATAAAATGGTAATATTTTTTTCCTCCACGAAGTACTGAAAGAGGTATTTTTAATTTAATGAGCTAACATTATCGTAAATATTTATTGTAGCAAATAATTAGTTTAATACAAAATAGTAAATGATTTTCAATTTAGAATTAATCATATTGGTGTATATTCAAAGGAATCAAGAGGGCGCCAAGGCAATTTTGAGGACACATCAGAGGCACAAAGCCAAATGTGACTTTTATATGGGGCAAAATGAGAAAAAAATGTTGCCTTCGTTAGAAATGAAAATGAGAGGACACTGCGGCAAAGGGACAGGGCGGCACGGCAAATGTCTCAATGCCTTGGAGAAATTCGACCCCTGCTTTGGTATTTACAATACTAGTAGTTCGTGGTGGCTTTGTATACACTCAGTATGTGATTTATAGCTCCGGTTATCTATATAAGAAGGTGCCAAAACCGAAAAGTTTTGGAGGTACGTTATACTTTATGTATATAATGCTGGCTAATAACATACACTGACGTAAGTCATCTGTAATTAAGACTCTCCATCACCGGTCATGTTATTATTGTTAACGTTCCTACAAACACATACAATTGTAATTATGTAGTTAAAACTTTATCAGTTTTGTTTAGAAATCAGTATAGTGAAAGACGCGGCAGCAAGCTTCTCGGCTGCCAGTGGTACAAGTGAAGTAGCCTATTAGTTGGTATGACAGAAGAAACCCGCTGCCATAGCACTGAATACTTCTTTTTCTTTTTTGATTAGCTGCCCTGGATTCTTCATGTGCACTTCCCCACAGAGTAGCCTTACAAGCCAAGTTCACTGCTGCAGTTAATGTGTATCCAAGCCCGTAGCCAGGATTTTTGAAGGGAGGTTCTTTTTGGTATTAAAAGGGCACTTGCAAGGGTATGTCAACCAAAACCAAATAACTTTTCAAAAAGCTGGGGGGCTCTAGCCTAGTTTGAAAGGGCACTTCAGAAAAAGGGGGCTTCGTTCGAAAATCCGTTCCTGAAAGTGGAGGGGGGCAGGCAGAACATCGATCTCTGTCCAAAAAGTGGGGGGACGGACCATCCCGCTATCCACCACCCACCACCCCCCAGCTTTGACGCCATTATAGACCTCTTGTGTACTTCGGTATGACTATATTGGCGCTAAGACGACATGGTGAAGTGTTACATTGATACAATAACGAGAAATATTGGTAAAGATTATTAACCCCGTCCATAAAGTGGGGGGGGGGGAACGTGTGCCCCCCCCCCCCATCCAACTTCGGGATTTACGCCATGTCAGCTATCTTATGATGAAACAAAAACAAAAAGGATATAACACAGCATTTCGAGTTCTAGGACAGACAGTAAATCTCTCTGATCCAATGTGGAAACTTGAAAGAAAACAAAGAACCTCACTCTCAAAACCAGCCACTGCCGACAAAAGGCACACATCAACCGACTTAGGCTGGAACATCATCTAATGCTACCATCACTTCCAAAACCAAAGACAGAACATCTGACTATAGAAAACAGTAGCGGATCCGGGGATGGTGTGGGCTCCAGGGGGTCAGAACACCCCTTTTATCGATTCTTTTTGTTTTTGTTTTACCTTTTACCGAGTGGAAGGACGTGAAAATTAACCAGTTTTTCTCCTTTTTTATTCACTAATAACTTTTGGCCCGGCCCCCCCCCCCCCCTCTTTTCAGAAAGCCATATTATAATAAGGAATGGTGATGAAATTTTGTTAAGCTTTTATTTATTCGCTCATTATACTGGAGAAGCGTTTATGCTGTTTACAAATGCAATCTATATCTGTCTCAAAGTTAGATTCTTTTAAAAACTTCTCACAGGTCAAACTACTAGTAATACTAGGATTTATTCAAAGTTTATTCACTGTTACAAAAATGATTTGAAGACTCCAGACCAGCACGGTTCACTTCACAAACATACTCTATTTAGGTTTACATGGGGTCATGATTTTATGATGCGATTTTAGTCACATTCCAACCACGACAACAAATAAATACGATGCAAATACCTATAGGTACAATAAAGGTAGAAATGACAATGAATTTGTATCAGATTAACTTACTGATCATTGTAATTTTTTCTCTAAAGATCACCTTAATTTACGAGCAAGGGCGTAAATCCCGGGGGGCGGGGAATTTATTGAGACAGATTTAGATTGCATTTGTTTTAAAGCCCATCCACTTTTTGGACAAGGGTGTGTTCCGCCCCCCCCCCCCCCCATTTAGAGGCTACCTTGTTTCTCCTGTTCGAAGGTTAAAGGTGTATCACCACAATTCATGTCCAAGACGCACGTTTGCATGCCGTATGCTACACATTTGCACCACATAGTGCACGGTTTTCCAGGCTCCAGTGGGTAGTACTCGCCGAAATGGTAGTTAGTTCCGTTCACACTACACCCGATCTCTTCACAACAACACTCGTCATCAGACCACTGCAAAGGATTTAAAGCTTCTGTCACGTGCATCCGGTAACCAAAACAAAACAGAAGTTTTATTACACTCACGACCATAATTCGATGGCTTCAGAGGAATACATATAACAGAATCAAGATGACAGTAATAATAAGCAAAATAATTATGTGCTTAATAGAAGTTTTAAGAGGAACAGAATTGTTTGTTATGATAGTTATAAATTTACATAATTTTCCGATAGCTCCATTATTTTTACAGTTAAAAAAGCTATTTAAGTTTGTATACATTTGGTCTTGTAGTATAATATTTATGAATGTTTGAGCAGTGTGCGGTGCTTCTTGAAATCTCTCAGATGATATTTTTTTTAACACTACTACACAAACCGATTTATTAATCAACCGTTGTTGGATGTCAGGTATTTGTTAATTCTGTAAGTAGTCTTCATTTTTCACCTAGCAGCAAGGGTTCTTTTACATGCATTTTCTAAATGAAATTCAGTACAAAAGTTCATAAGAATGTGTGTAAGTACAAGCATGCGTGTGAATGTGTGCACGCACGTTTTTTGGTAGGATTTACACAATTGGATTAAAGAAGAGTGTCATTCCTTTTTAATTTCTTTGTTTTCCCTTTGTTGTATGACATCCAGGCAATACAAACACCTTTTTTTTAAAAACCACTATAGATCGCTCCCCATCCAATTTTGGAATTACTATATCCGCCCCAGAATTAACTTTTTTCCTTCCAATATAATTCTACATTATGGTCTAACTTTTACCAACACAGAGTCAGGCAGCTTGTTTTAACTTAAACAGTTTTAAAATATGACATTAAACGATTAATATCATAGTTGCATAAGAAATGAAAAATAAATAAATAATAATAATAATAAAAATAAATAAAAATAATAAAATTAAATAACAATACATTTTTATTGTTCAAATTCATTATACTTGAAATAGTATACCACCAGTTAGGCCTTCATGCAAGCAACAAATTACTGTCAATTAAAGCAATTTAGGCCTACTAGGACATAAATAAACAAATAAACAACAACAACAACAACAAAAACATGATTACAGGCATACATAAATTTAACTTTCAGTTCTACAAAAAATAATTCACCTTGGCTCCGTCTTTGATGACGGATCTTAATGCTTACCTTTAAACAATAAGTATCATACGATGGGTCGTATGGCTTGTCGCAGACGACACCCTCATTTAAAGTACACGTCACTTGTCGATCTTCACACCGACACGTGCGACATCGCTCATCCCATACCTTCCCCTTTGGTATACGACCAACAGTGTCGCTAAACGCCAAAAACCGTGAACATGAATCCGAGTCTGTAACTGCTTGTGTAGAAACATCCACCGTGGTACAAATAACCAAACCCAAAACCATGTTCACACACGCCATTCTGCAAGTTCGTCCTCGTGTGGTAGAAGTAAGTAATACATGGATATTTATAGACAATTTGAAAGCAATCAAATAAATTACAAAATAGCTAACATTTACGTTATTATGTTGAACAGTTTCACAGTTGTCATTCTCAGATAATGAGGTGGATATAAATGTGGAAATTGTAATTTCATATTCAGTGAAACTACCAAGAATTACAAGGTTACTGCATTACACTAATTGTTTTTAACCACACTTGGAGAACTATTTTCCTATATTCCGTGTGGTTTTAAAATATAGAACAGAAACCTGTGCTGGTTTTATAGATACAGATAAGACCCTAATATCCATTTAATTTTTGTGCTGGAGAGGGTCGTAAAGAATACATAAATCACTAGCCTAACTATTTCGCCCCTCACCCTATAAAATAGGGGCTATCCCAGTGACGTAAATATAAAATAAAAAGTTATATAATTATGTACAAAGACAGAATAAAATAGAATTACAATGTTCTTCAGAGTGACATCCAATGAGCAATGAGTTTATATTATATTTAAAATGGTGGATCATTATATTTCGTGAGGTTCTAGAATATAAAATTTCAGCAAATGTTTTCTTTTAAAAACCGTCGATCACTTCCCTACTGACTCTTAATTATATGTTGTCTCTTTTTTAACGACACCACAAAAGCACATTGATTTATAAATCATCGGTTTTTGGATATCAAACATTTGGTAATTCTGGCACCGAATCTTCAGGGAAAACCTGCTACATTTTTCCATTAGCAGTAAGAGACCTGCTTTATGCACTTCGCACAGACAAGACAGCACATACCACCACCACCTCTGTTATATCAATCGTTGGACTACAGACCTGATTCATGCAGGTTCTTAACTTCCATTGCAAATGTATTGGAAACCACAATAATAAACCAATAAGTTACTGAAATAATGTGTGTTTTTAATTTTTATTAAAAAAAGAAAGATTTTCAATAATAATCAATGGTGATCTACGGTGCCCCAGGGGCCCACTTCATAAATTGTGAGATTTAAATAACATAAAATGTTTTTAAAATTATTATTAACGTTAAAGAATCCGAGGAATCGGCATCATATTATTGGGCTCCCCTAAATGGATTTTCTGGATCCGCCACTGATAATACTAATACATACCTATTAAGTTTCCCGATTTGTGCGGGAGCCTCACGATTAAAAGTACCTCTCGCGACCTCCCGAGCGGGTATTCAATTTAACCCCAATCTTCCGCTTTAAAAAAAATCTTCCGCTGTATCCCGACTCAACTGATGAGCCTGCGCTATGCATTATATTTTTTCTATTTCTTTGACACGTTGTGCCATATAGATTATGCAGCTACATGCAGTTCTTTAAGACTACATAATTGTTTTCATGTTTTATGGTGTAATAACATTTTGGTACTGATACTTTTGTTACGTGTTGTTGGAAGAGCGCGCGAATGGCATGAAAACTGAGTATTTTCAAATGTTGACATGTATGCTATAATATATATATATATATAATACTAATTAAAAGAAAAACCATAACAACAAAACCACACTCTTCTTTATAATGAACCCATACCACATTGCAAATTTGTGAATATTTTGAAGGTCATACACAACTTAAATGCTCCAATCATTAAACTATACAAGAAACTCCACGACACACGCTCACCACGGTGAATAATAATAGCTGCCTGGTACTAAATTTTACAGCTGCTATCATTTACAGGGAAAAGGATACCAGTACAATCTGTTCTGATCAATAATTGTTAAATGTTAAAACACATCTGTATCGTATTTATAATATAATTATAGTATTAAGACCAAACTTTATTTTTAGGATTTGATCTTTAAAGGAAGATTTCCAAGCAGGTTAGATTAAAAAAAAATTATTTACTGATCTGCTTTGACCAGGTGCATGAAAAATTCTTAAATGCTTACAGCTGACCTTTAAAAAATTACACAGCCATTGGAAACAAACTGTATTTGACAAACCATATAATTACAAAGACCTTAAATGCATACTCCCACGGACCCTTGACCTAATTAATTTCCTAACAAATAATTAATTTTAAATATAAACATTTGATTTGTCCATAGAAATACTTCATTCAACTATTTACATTATCACCGCATCTCGCTTATTATCAATATTTTAAAAAATAATAATGAATTATGCTCACGGACAAATAAAAAAAACAAAAAACAACAACATTTTTTCCCCGTTGAAGGTGTGACGTATATATTTCGAGTCACGTGACGGGTATTCCCCCGTTAGCCGTTATTTTAAAACTTCTGCAAAAACATTTCGTATCAATTTATTTCGCCCCACGAGGAGATCCGACATGGAAAATTTAAATTTTTGGAAATGTGAAAAAAAAAATCGATCGACTCGATATGGAATTCCCTATACCATGGTTCAGTTAAAATGTCTTGAGTGGTATGAAAACGAGATATAGTATAACAAATGCATGTACGTTTCATTTGTAATCAATATTTAGAGCACAAATCCCCTTTAATTCCGTGGGACTATGCCTTAAAAGAAAGACATACAGATAAATAACTAAATAAATGAATGAATGAATGAATACCCAAAGACAGATCCAGCGTTTCAAATCTCACCCAACACTTTTTTATTTTTCAAAAAATATTTTAAAAACAATTTCCAATCCACCCTCACCCCCATTTATGCGTATATACAAATTTCATAAATAAACCCGAACTAGGACAGTTCGATCGTATGTATGAACCCAGATGAAAAAATTGATAAAGCAACCACCATATACGTGAATATCTATTTGTAAGTTTCATCCCACATCAAAATACACACAATTACCATTAATAAGGGAAAAGAAGAAAATGAAGATGAAACGAGAAGAGAAGAGAAAGAAGAAAACATGGACTCCCGACATGGATGTCTGAAAATGACCCTGACAACTTTTGCGTGAGAGAAAATGATTAAAGAAATAATCATACGCAACTCACCATCTTGACTAAATAGTTTTAAAATCTGCAGCAGAAACTTAATGGTTCCTTTTCCTCAGTGCCAAATCTGTTTGTGGTGCCGCATCTAACCCATGCATGTATTTAGGCCTACCCGTTGTCCGTAACAACAATAACAACGGTTTCTCGCGAAAACAAACAATAATTTCTCTTCCAGTCCAGTTATTTCCCTTCTGTGGTTCGTACCCCGCTGCTTCTGTCTTTGATTTTAAATGGACGTAATAGTGAGGCTAAGTCATTGATTTCTGTTTCAATAATTCTGGGTAGGACATAAAATACTGACTTGCAGAGGGCGGTCCTAAGTTCATATCTGGGACACCCACTCATTAAAATGCAAACAGGAGTTTCGGCATATGAATGCGCAGTCGATCATTGCATGCGTCTCGAGTTGCCATGATCGAAGAATCGAACCCCCAGTGGATTCATTCTTTTATATTTTTTCTCTCGACCAAAATAAAGTTTTGTTTTATTTAACGACGCCTCTAGAGCACATTGATTTTTATCTTATCATCGGATATTGTACGTCAATCATTAGTCCGAGTTTCAGTAATTAACAGCTGTCTAACGTCAGAAACTCGGACTAGTCAATCATATGGTCGTTCTGACATACGTATTTAGAAGAAACCTGCTGACGCCACATAGGCTACTCTTTCCAATAAGCAGCAAGGGGTCTTTTGTATGCACCGTCCCACAGACAGGACAGCACATACCACGGCCTTTGATGAACCAGTT
>JAULBS010121909.1:0-14099 GCA_032355785.1 Symmetromphalus regularis | reverse complement strand
ATTGTTAATGATCCTTCCCTTGTGAGCAGTAAAGCTCAGTCTCTTTGATGATATTCTTACTTTAATTATGTATGTTTTTGACTGACTTTATAATCACTGAAAGTGATATCAAAGACCCGACAGTGTTACTTTTAAGAAAACATTTTTTTAATACTTTACTGTTTTGATTACACCTCGCGGCACCCGAAAAGGACAAATTGAAAAGCGGTACTAATAACGTATTCACCATTTCTGTTTCCGGTAACCAACCGTGAAACGAAACAATAATTAACACACTTCAGTACCGATTGATTCTTTGGCCAGCACGAGTGTGGTGTAAGATAATTACTTACAAAAAATGTCACCAGCAATGACAGTCGATCAAATAAAAGAAACGGACCGATAAAAATTACACTCTGGACTGGAACATTAAAAAGGTGGGACTGGCAAACTTATGATTTAAAAGATGTCTTTCAGTCCCAAAGTCTGCCAATCTTTCCCTGACCGGCATAAAAGGGCATTTCCCCAGCCATGGTCCACACATGCTTTTAATTTAACCATCTCAAAAATACAACAGAGTGGTCATCTAATTAATATTTAGTAGATTTTTAAACTGTGTTTTGATTGGTGGTAAATCAAATGGGATATCACGTGATCTTTTATTTATATAATTTGGTAGATGAGTGGCTTCTTGAAAATGACAGTACCATTTCAGGTTGTTCATTTATTTCCATTTAAAACCAGAAGTGAAATTAACAGTTGAAGTTTGTTTCGTTTTGTGTACTTATCACAGAAAAATTATATTGGTATCATTGGAATCGGAATGCAAAGATCTATGACAAATATATTTTTTCAAATATGTGTTCACATCCAAATTTCACTTTGGAGTACCTGTTAAAAAGCAAAATATTAAAACATAACTGACCCTAACCAAACCTAACCCTAAAACTGACCCTAGCCCTAAAACTGACCCTAGCCCTAAAACTGACCCTAGCCCTAAAACTGACCCTAACTCAAACCCTAAACCTGACCCTAACCATAAAACACTTAACACTAATGATTCTTTGAGGATTTCACTACTAACTTGGTGGTGGACAGATTTTATAACCATACCTAATGATTTTTTATTTGACAATAATGAACAGTTATGAGTTAACCTCGTTACCTTGTTTTGATAAAATTTCATGATGATTTAACTTTACATAATAGTAGTCCAAAATGGACGGGCTGCTTATTGGTTATTGGTTGGCATCCCGTCCAATGTGAGCCATATACCCACTACAGAGCAAAGCCCTGCAATTTTCTGGCTACAAACGCTTCAGTTTTGGACCAAAACATTACAAGAAATATGTAGATATACAATAAAATTGCAAACTTACGCGCTTATTACATCACTTTTCACAGTAAATCCCACAGTAGCCACTAATTTCGCCTTCAACATACTAACAGATTAGAAAAAAAATGGCGGTTGAACAAATTCGTCATGAATACGAAACTTTCAGGAGATGGAAGGGGAGGAATGGGAAATGAAGGGGGAGGGATTGTTGGCAGGTTGGAATAGTGGCAGTGCGTGTTGTGAATAAAAATAGTAATATATTACATTGTGACTGGCTTATTTTATTTTTTAATGACTCACCAGAGAAATTTGCACCAGTTCATTGTATGGGCCGCCAGCTAAACTTAATGCAGTAACCAATAATCAATAAGCATTAAGTTCCTGAACTAAGATAATAGAGCCATTTTTTAAAAGACAACATAATATTGTTTATTTTATTTTTTTATCCATGGATGTTTAAGGTGTATAAAATGCAAATCAATACTAATTTGTTCCATATTTGTTATAAAATGAGTACAACTACAAGTTCATATACTTACAACAGGAAAATGATGTGAAAACGGTATCCAGTCAATTCGTACCATAGTCATTTTCATTTTGTACCCAATTTTACCATTTCGTACCATAGTCATTTCATTCATAGTTCTTTGGTCATTTCGTACCATAGTCATTTTGTACCATAGTTATTTCGTACCATAGTTAATTGGTCATTTCATACCATAGTTATTTCGTACCATAGTAATTTTGTACCAAAGTCGTAATATAGATCAAGTATATGGGTTCTTCTTCGGTGCTGGTCCTAATTGGTGGTTGCCCACATTGTAACCATTTTATTTTAAACAAGTTCCCTTTTTCAAACCAAATGAAGGAAATTCCTTTTTGTTACACACCCAAGAATCAATGAGAACAATGTAGAGAATTTTTTTTTTTTATTATTAATAAAATAGATTGATGTGTCATGCAAATATGGCGGCCAGAAATGGGAATGGCTATACCCTATACTTGAGTTGGAAGCTACTTGATAGCAGATGAAAATATTCAAACATAGCAAGTTTGTTTGTATAGTTGTAACATGTAATAGTGTCAGAAAGCTAATTTTAGGACTGCTGAGTATGTCTGTGTAGAACAGCAACGCATGAATGAGCATAACGCATGTTCATGATGCGTCACGCAATAATAAGTGTTTTTAAAAGTTACATCAGCGACAAAATAGGTGACAGTTCATAATAAACATTGTCCACATTGTTCATTGTTTCTTGTAATAAAATAAAAATATTTTTTTTATATATGATCTCATGTGAACGATTTCAAAAACACTTGATCCGGAACTGCCTAAACAACTGTACTGGATAGAAAGTTGGTAAAACTAGTAGCCCTACAGGCAAGCTTGTAGACCAAATCACTGTCAATAAATAAATGTCTACATGTTGCATTGAATGACTACAATACACAATAAAATTAAAATTAGACGGACTGCTGAAACAGATAAACTTTATCACGTTTACTTATTTTTCTTTATTCAATAATGTTTTTTGGTGATAAACATAGTATTACTCAAAAGAACAGGCTTAGATTGACAAATGCACACCCGTCACACCCCCCCACCCCCCTGCGGTTAGTGTCTGCATACCCGTGATCTCTGTGACACTATGATCAAAGCCAATCACGTCTGCATAACAACATGCTGACCTGACCTACTTCCATGCATATCATTAACCCAGCACTTGATAAGGCAGTCTACACTGCACGATGCTGAAATGCAAAAGTAGCCGGGGGAAATTGCTCATTGCGCTGCATTAAAATCCTTCTAGGCAAAAAGTTATTATTATCAAATTAATCTTTATTATCTCTTCGTTCCATTTATGTGCATTTTGATTGATGAAATTCTTATTTTCATGGCTAAAATAGTCCCGGACTTCGGGAGACTCTTAACTCACCAGGAAGTTGATCGATTTTCTCCAGACATGCATTGGGCTGTTATGAATGCTCTCCTCTGATTGGTCATAAACTTTCATGTACCTAAGGCAATGTTTTCCGTAGCGCATTGAAATTTATCAACAAGACGTCCCAAATACAGCGCTCCAGTTTCCAGGAAATCTCGCGGTAGGCGCTGCCCAACTTCAACTCACGCTAAACAATTAATCATTTAAGTGACAATTTTGAAACCTATATTATCTGAAAGCTTATTTTCTTGGGATTTTTGTCATATGAAAAATTGGAATTTAATGAAGTGAACTTAATACAAGTTGCAACTGACCTACTTATCGCATACTTTTTCATCGCTGGTCGTCCTACCTAAATATATATATTAAAAAAAACAACAATGAGATCACTAAAATCGTATAATGCTATCAATATGTGTTGAATAACGACTTCGTTTATATAATTTGGCAGGCATCTTGAAAAATGACCGCCATCTTAGAATGATAAATGGTTCATTGATTAGATTCGTAGAATAATCAAATAAAAATATACATGGCAAGTTTCAAATTTGCATCACAATTTGAAAGATTTGGCTATAACATTTGCCAGATAGCTTAAGAAAAGGTTACAATATCCACAACAATTATTGAATTTGACCTAATTTTACCACTTCAGGAATGGTGGATTTTTATAGATTTTTTTTCTGTTAGTATGTACACATCAATAAACCTAAAATCACATAAAACTACTTTTTAGCAATTTGTTTTGGGTATTATATACCAAACAGTTGTTTCTTACAAAATTTTGGTGGGCATCTTGAAAAATGCCTGCCATCTTGGAATTTCATATATGGGTCATAGATCAGATTTAAATAATAACCCAGTAATATTATTCATGCCAAGTTTCATGCTTATATCAGCATTTAAAATTTGAAAGATTCAAATAAAAACATTGCCTGTTACCTGCTGTATGAAAGTTGAAATATCCACCATGTTGGATATGATCTAATTTCCCCACTTCGATTGGTTGATTTTATTATTATTTTCTGTTTCTGTTTTATATGCCAAATAGTTTTTTATCAGTAACAAATTTAGTGGCCATCTTGAAAAATTACCGCTATCTTGGAATTTTGTATGGGTCATTGACTAGATTTAAAGAATGGTTCAATGACACTATCCCTGCCAAGTTTCATGCTTGTTTCAACATTTGAAAAATTCAACTAAAAACATTGCCTGTTATCTGCTGTATAAAAGTACAAATATATTGGATTTGACCTAATTTTGCCACTTTCCAATTGGTTGATTTTGATAGATTTTTAGTATGCTATTATGTACACCAGAATGAACCTAAAAACACCAAAAAGCCTTTTGTAGCAATTTTTGGGGGGTAAAACCTTATATTGACCCGACTAATAGTAATACATTATCGATTATGAATTTGCATCTTCTGACATCCAGCAGGTGTTGTTTGAAAGTGGGGACGAGACGACCCAAGGATGATATGATCATTTGAAAAAGGTGGGAGAGGGATGTAGCTCAAATAGTTGCGTGTCCGCCTGTCAACCAGATGGTAGTCTGATCATTCTTTCTCAGGGGGATCCATTTGCAGTTAGGGCTATTTTCTGTTCCAACTTGTAGTCCACAACTGGTTTATCAAAGGCCATGGTAGGTGCTGTTCTGTCTGGGACGATCCATATAATTATAAAAGACCCCTTGCAGCTTATTGGAAAGAGTAGCCTATGTGGTGACAGCGAGTCTCCTCTAAATAAATATGACAGAATGTCCAATATCTGATGATAAGTTAAAAATCAACATGCTCTGGTAGAGGCGACAAGATAAAACCGGTTACCCTAGCAACCTCCACATGTGGCTCTCACAGTTACAGAAAAATTTTCATGCTAAAAAAATATTCATATATCATCTCTCTTGTATTGTGATTACAGATGAAACATAGACATGCTGGATCTAAAAACTGGATTGTCCGAATCGCTAATATGTGGCAAACCAGATTTTAAAAACTGTTCTGATATTATATTTAATCTCATAATATAAAATGGCAATCATCTGTACGTGTGTCTGAACAATATTTTTGATGTTCTTTTCTGCATTTATTTCACATCTATTTTACTGAGAATTGCCTGGCTATCACATTTGGGTGATGTCGTGTGTTTCTGAGCCATTGTTGATGTTTACTTACTGAGACTCAGAGTAGTGAGTATCCGAAAGTAAAATACGACATGTTTCAAAATATGACACGTTTCAAAATAGGACACAGTTTGGTACATGTGAAATATTCTATACAGATGAATTGCATTTTTCAGGATCTGATTATCTTCCCTGATGACATAGAATTCAAGAGTGTCAAGCAATGTACAACTGGCCGAGTGTTTGTTCTCAAGTTCAAGTCGTCCACCAGGAAATTTTTCTTCTGGATGCAGGTTAGCTGTTTATTTTGTTTCTTCACTACTGTAGATGTGCATGTATGATGTATGTTTCATCATCCCTTTCTGACATCATCCCTTTATTAGCAATGCCAAATGCCCCGGCTCAGTCATTGGAAAATAGGTCATGTATATATCTTCCATCAAAATCTATTATCATCCTCCGAAATATTACATCCAATGACAAGTATTTTCATTTTAATATATTCAAAACTTGTGTATCTTTTATTATGAATGAAGTTGTTTTATCTATTAATACCCTTTTTTATGTATTTGTTGATTATTTTGCAATCCCCTGTCAATTTTGCTTAACTACGGTGCTGACTGATGATCTTTCCAACACCGAGTACAAAATTCCCGCTGGCTTCATAACGAGTTGTCGTCATAAACATTTTCAGCCAATCAGAAAACAGTATTCCGCACACTGTGCACAGGAAATTCTAAAAATGGCAGCCATGGTTAGTAAACAGTCACTTCACAAAGTTTCAACCCAAATTTTCAGCTTCTTGGAGTGCGCCTTCAAAATCAACCTAGTGGTTGGAAAGATCACACATTTCTGCATAAAATGAGACCTATGTCGTTAAAATCGATAAAGATTTACCCCTCCAATGAAGTGCTCAAAGTTGAGACCCCACCCTTCAATTGAGCATCCTGCACATTTGATTGCAGCATTGTGCAAGGTTGAAAGTTCACCAGACTAGTCTATTGTAACGTCACAGGCAGGTATCATGTGTCAACATGCTGTGTTCATCAGGTGGAGAATGGGTTGTGCTGCTTTTGAATGGGGGTCGTAGGTATTTGTTCATAAACAAGGCTCTGGTTTGATGTTTTGCAGATTATTTCATAATTTTCTTGCCATCTTAGCTACATTCATGAGAATGAGAATGTAGGCCTATTTATGTTTCTAAAGTGCTTTTGGCATGATTTTACCTTAGTTTGTAATTATTTACTATGGTTATTTGATTACATGGTAGACCTAAATAAAAAATAATGGCATTTTTATTATTATTATCTATATTATATTTAATATTAGGGCCTGTATTGAACATGTTGAATTTTAATATTTAGCATAAATAAATGTCCAAGGTAGGAAGCGGAATGAAACAATGTATAAGGCCAAGAAATGGGCTTTTTGTCCCAAACATAGGAAGATAACCCGCTCCCCCCAGTTTTAATTTATTTTTACTTTTTTCCTCCTCCCTTGGTTTTATTTTTTTTAATGAAATTGGACCACTTGCTCATTGGTTGGTCTTGCCTCGGCTTATCTTGGATGATAGGTTGGACTAAGCAGTTGAGTTTTAGGTTCAATCTGTGAATCTACCTAGGGTAGATTCTCCAGGAGATTTATTTCCATGGATATCTCGTTGTGGCAAAATATATTGCCTATCAAGAGAGGACTGTAAACTAGTGGCCCTAATTTCTTTAAATGTGAAATTGAAACTGAGCTCTTGCTCCCTGCCAAAATTTTCATTTTTATTGTGAAATAGAAAATTGTCTTTGTCTACAGTGGCCAGAAACCTTTTGGGCAGTCTTTGGGATATTATGACATCTTGTCGGAAACAGAAATAGTGAACTGCGTTTTTTTTGCTGATTACTCTAGAGAGTTATTTCACTTGTTCCATGCTAATAATAGTCAGACTTTATTTATCCAAACGAGTATGTCTAGCACTTTTCGTTGCAGTTTTATCGTTCCGTTATTTTATTTTATTTCTGAAATACCACAAGCCATCGAGCTAGTGGAAAGTGATTATTTGGTAGCCCGACCACAATAACTACAAGCCATGGGCGTTGAGCTACTGTATTGTAGAAACCCTGCTATGATTTTTGTCAGGTTTCTAACTTACGTTCACAGTATCAGTCATTTTCATTTCCGATCAAGACCATGATGTGATAATAAACTCTGAGACTATAGTAGATGATGCACTTGGTGGAGACATTCGAGTGATATTTAACAAATTACAATTTGATTTTGTCGCAAACACATTCTTAATTCTAAGTTATACTTATAGTGCAAATATGTACATTTCCCACTAAACAGAATAACCATTGCTTGGCTTCCAAAGTCTTGAATGATATCACTGATCTGGCCAGATGTATCGAATGCATTTGTACAAGATTTTAGATTTTTGGAAAGATAACTTTTTTCAAGATCAAATATGCTTCACTTGATGAGCTTTCGCAAACCATGAACTCGTCTATGAAGAGTAATTAAGAACATTACTCCTACTTACCAGTAATTTCAGATGGTTGATGTCTAATGTGAGGTTTTTAACCAGTTGTCTGAATGAAGACACATATCTAAGACTTTGTTGTTTGTATTTGCTTAATTATGATGAAAAATGAGTAAATTAGTACCATACCTTATCAAACAAAATATTTTATTTTTAAATGTCAAGTTCTAAAGCATATTGGCAAATAAAGCAGAGTACATGCCAAAACCATGAGTCTGTACTCATGGATGTATCTTTAAACTGTGATTATAGGTGACCATTTCATGCCTCAATGATAAACAAAGCCCATAACAGAAAAATCGCAAAACATAAGAATAGTCAAAATAGGATATTGGATCAGATATCAATTCAGTCGGTGATGCATTATATTTTGAAATGACCTCTGAATATTTACAATTAAATCTTTCAAAAGCTTTCAGGAGTCCTTGAATATTATGACCCTGATGAAACAACTTCTTCGTTACCAGAAAGATATGATCTTGTTTAAAGTGAACCTATAAATTATCATGTGCTAAATGATCTCAATAGTTACAGTATGTAGATGTCAAATGCTGGATCAGAAGTAAAATGGTTTAAAATAAGGGATATTGTCAGCTCGATTGTTGTGCACTGGAGAGGTCAGGGTTCTTCTGTTGCTTGAACATATCTTTGTCAGAATATCTAACTTGGTTAATCACATTTCAATCACTTTTTCTCTCAAGTGATCAATTATGATCTTTATTTGTTGCAATCCATTGAAAGAAATACATCCTTTACCCAGAAAAACTGTATTTATATCCATTACAGACAATATATATCAGAAATGAAGTCCATCATTAATCACTATCATCCTTTTGATACAGAATCATCTATCTAACTGAGATGGGATTGTTAGGTATTATGTGGAACACTTCATTTCTATAGTTACATGATGCAAAACCTATTTAGCTGACAATGAATTCTATCCACAATTAAACAGCAGTTTGTCAACAAATGATGTGATCAGAGTGGTGTATTTCCTCCCTGAAACACTGTCTAACAGTCAATAATTACAAAGCATGTTATCACCTAATAGTAATATTATTTTTAAAGACTTTGTCCACTTTAAATGTATAGCTAAGATATACTCAATCCCACACGGTGCACTAAGGGCTACCAGTGAGTAGCCAATAATAACACATTTCAGCTATTGGTAAGCGTTGGGTCCACTAATAATCAGTTCTTATAGTTTTGATATATATTGCCAACTATTAACAGAATGACCCAATTAACAGTATGAAGCAAAAAAACTTTCTATTGCAATTTGTTCTAGGTTCCACCCTAACTTTACTGGACTATATGTATTTATCCGCATATTGGGATCGGTTGGGGTAAAGTAGCGAAAAATTAGATGTAAATGTAATCAAATGAAAATACAAAATAGCTTTAACATGCTATATCACACCAGTGTTAACTAGATCCAGTTCTATCAGCAATCTGGACGTGAAGTTGGACAATTTAATATGGGTTTCGGTAGAAAACTGTTACTGTGTAGTAAGACTTTAATTTTCAGTTCGCACATCGCCATTTTGTAAACATATTTATGAAGAAAAACTAAATTGTTTTCAATCTTTCTGTGTCCATAACAACACGCTGTAATTTGAAAAAAAATATTACTTCCTTATCAGCGGCATTCCATTTTTTTCTCTCTTATCTAAATACTGCGATCTGCGTCAACTGTGTAGGGTTTCAGAAACCTAACAATACGCCTTGCTTAACTCCAGTTACAGATAACTTAAGCATAACAATTATTACCATGTAATAAATAGGACAGTTCTAGATTTTCTTTCACTCAAAGTGTTCTAGAATTAATTTCAATCTAGGATATATAACAAAAAGAAAGTTGTACAATTACTGCGACGTAATTAATTACCTAGAAATCTCTTGAAATAAAATTTTAAAAATAATTATAATAAATAAGAAGAAAGGAAAGGATTGTTTGTTTAACGACACCCCAGCACATTGTTTATTCAGCAGCTATTAGGTGTCTGACATATGATATTCTGTGACTCATGGACTTTAGAGGAAACCCACTACAGCCACTTATGCTACTATTTCCAATTAGCAGAAAGTGATATTTTATATGCGCTTTCCGAGAGACAGGACCGAGCATACCACGGCTTTTGATAAACCAGCTCTAGACCACTGGTCAGTGTAAGTAGCTTACATCTACCCATTGAGCTTAATAATAATAAGAAAAATATTAAAGTATAAGTGATGTTTAATTTATACTTTCAGGACAATGTATCCTTTTAACACACTGACACACATAGAATAGTGTATCTTAAATATATTTTTGGGTTACTTGTCGTTCCACCCAGTGTTTCATTACTGTATCAAAGGCAGTGGTATGTATTGACCTGACTGGGAAAGCGATTACAAATGGATAGGGGTACACATTCTCCCACTATTTTGACTATATAATTACCTCCCTCACACTTTTTCTTTCGAAAAATTCAAATTCAAATGTCTAAATAATAATCCTTAACAGTATTTCTCTTTATGATAGAAATGTAACACTGCCATGTGGTCTTAGCACAAATATACCCAAGTACATAGGGGGTCTATTCAGGGGCGTCAATCATGGAGGGGTGGTGGACACATCCAAACTTTTTGGGCAGGTGGGATACTCCGCCCCCCCCCCCCTAAAAAAACTTCCAGGAAGCGATTATCATCGTTGCCGGCTACTAGACTTTTTTGCACAATTTCTTCAGATTCCAAATTTCATGAATAGTATATTACGGACGCCTATTATTCAATCAAAGATAATACTGTATTAACATGTTTTGAACAGCTCCCTCGCAAAGATAGACAACAGATATTGGATATCTGTTGGTCATATGGATCCAACCAATAATGGGAACTAGTGATTATTTTTTATTATTATTAATAAAAAAAATTAAAATTTTTAAATTATTGTTTTTATTTTATTATTTCTTTTTTTTAAATTATTTATTTTATATTCTTTTTTTATTATAATTTTTTTTTTTTTTTTTTTTTTTTTATGACTTATACTTTTTTAAGGCTTATAGTACCAAAGTCGAGCGGACATTTTATTAATTTCCATTCCTGCTATTTAGCAATGGGAATAAGAATAGTTAATTCTAAGAATATTTATTTGCGTTTACGTTGGCAAGGATTGGCGTGTTTCGTTACGATGTCTCCACATGGGGTTCACATGGCGATACCGCTGAAACAAGTCGCTCCCGTGTTGCTACGTCAAAGTCGTAAACACCACCTTCAATGGAAACGACTTTTATTAGACAGGAGTTGAGCTGTTCTATCGCTGTTTCTCACGCACTCTCTTTGATGTTGTACAAACAAGGTGTTAATACTGCGTGACATATACGTGATCATGTCGGCTTTTAGTGTTTTGCGGGGCAATACATAAACAGATGCACGAATGTCAGGTTCATAAGATGTTGATTAAGACGAGTTAGTCAATGGAATACTGATCAATTAAACTGTGGGTGTACTGTTTAATATTTAAGTATCAAATCGGTCAGTGTTTTCTGCGGTTAAGACAAACTGTTTATATAGAAACCAAATGTTGGTAGTACCACCACTGGACCCGGTAGTGCAATGATTAAGCTATCTGACTTGCTTCTGGTAGGTACTGGGATCAAATCTCAGTCGAGGCAAGGGATTTTTTTAAAATCTCATTGTCGGCTCTAACCCAATGTGAGGGCTCCGCAAGGTTCAGTGGGTAGATCTATACTACTTACACCGACCAGTAGTTCACAACTGGTTTATCAAAGGCCTTTGTATGTGCTATTCTGTCTGTGGGATAATGCATATAAAATATCCCTTGCTGCTTATCGATAAGAGTAGCCGCATTAGTGTGTTGGGTTTTGTCTTTCCTATTAACACTAACTACTGTCCTGGATAGACAGCACGGGAAGCTGAGTTGTGTACCCAGGACAGCATGCTTGAACCTTAATTGGATATAAGTACGAAAAAAAATTACTACCAACCAGCAGTACCACCAATATTGTCACCAGTGAAACACAAACATTATTTTGAAATACATATTAATTTTGTCTTAACAATACTCCAGAATATTTGTTATTAGCTATTGTGGTGTAACCATCCTCACAACGTCAGGGGTCATACGAGTCCGTGGGACCATTGACATATATAGACCCGGGCTGCTTACTTCGCCATCTATACGAAAATAGGTTTGGTGATATCATGCTTAAAAATATTATCCAATCAGATCGCTCGTTTTATAAGCCAAGTCGGTAACTGTCATGTTCTTGTGGAAAATTCCTCAACACTTCGTGAAGTTGCTTTTTAACAGTGAAACTATCATTGAATAACAAAGAAGGCAAATGTCATTATTTTGCATTTTTGTTATTATCTTTGAAACTGACATTTCTGATAACCGCTGTATCTCCGTTCGTTTTTTCCCATTCTTTATTCATTATTTACATCGATAAGATGCACTGAAAGCCGAATTGTGATCTTCTCATGATGCGAATGATCCAATCAAAAACTGTTTTCTCGACACGGGTTTTTATGAACTATAATTATTTGTCAGGTGTCCCACGGACTCGTGTGACCCCTGACGTTGTGAGGATGTGGGTTAACGTGCACTTTGTGGTAAATTTAAAATATATATTCCTTTGGGTTAAAATTTGGATCACGACATCAGTTTTATTTGACATAATGAACTTACAGTTGATATGTTTCTGTTGTTTCATTTTGCACTTCCCACTGGACTGTTTCTCGTTCCAGCTTGTGCTCCACGATTTGTGTAATAAAAGCAGAAAATCGTAAATATAAGGTACACGTAAAAGACCTCGTGTTAATAATCCGAAAGAGAATTTATTATATTGATTTTTTTTTTATCATAGTGACTATATAATATAGTGAAAATGTTTGGAAATCAGCTTCTTATACTGATTAAATTTAAAATATGTTGATATTTAACCAGTGTCTGACTCTTAATAGACGATTTATATATTTTTTGTATGGGAGGTGGGGTGAGTGGTTAATCAAAACAAAATAAATCGGAAAGAGTAGCTTATGTGGGGTTAACGGGTTCCCTCTGTGTACCATGTGTGATAAATATCGTACGGTTGACACCAAAAAGATGCTGACTGAACAACGTACTGGATGCCGTTGCAAAAACAATCTTTTCCGTTTCTTTTGCAAAGCCTGCATTTGCCCCCACCCAAACCCTCCACCCCACCACCCTTCTTCCAGTAATCTGCAGCGCCCTTTTTGTAACAATATTTACATTTATTGAGTACGTTGTAGGCGCCCTTCAAATGACCGATGGCGCCCCTATTCACATCTTGCCAATATTTAAACGTCTGCTCGGGTCCTCTTTTACACTTTAAAAAGTTTACCGATTCTTACGTGCAGGTTCCGGTGCAGATAAATTAAAAGCCGAATAACAATACATTTTAGAAGATTGCAATGCTTTCTGTTATAAAGTGATGATTTAATATGTAACATCGATAATTTGTTTTTTAATGTTTTACTCATTAACTTGTACTTTGCACATTTTATTTCAAAACACCGTAAATAATGTACGTACTTCGATTTCTTTCATATTATAAGAAAACTATAAGTAGCAATAATAAATAATTGCCTGAGACTAAAGTATCTTATGCGATCACTCAAAGGAGAATGCCTAGCAGGTTGTGTAATCAGAACAACAAAATGTTTTAATGTTGAAAACTGTTACTCTGTACAAGACAGCCTCCAATGGATGTTTTGGTAATCGTGATGGCTTGAACTTAGGAAGTTTTCTGAATGACACCGAATATACGGCCATCCCAGAAAAAGTGTTCATGTGCATAATGCTTAGTTTATTTGCAAGGTGGATTTTTTTTTTTTTTTTTTTTTTTTAGTTTTCTTGCGTTTTTTTAATTTTATTTTTATATATATATAGGGGCGGGGGTCTTTCTATTTTATGTTTTTGTTGTCGAAAGCCGTTTTAGACAAAACCCCAAAGATGGTACCGTAGATAAAAATTTCAAATTACTTATATTCACTACTTCTTAACATTTTATAGGGATACGAATAACAAACTGGTAAATAAAAGAACTGTACAATCAAGAAACATGGACTGAACATAAGGAGATGAATTGGGTTGTAAACAAACGCAAACATGGACCGTTCCTTAATTAAATATTAATGATTTTACTTCTTAGCTGTTCTT
>JAULBS010121908.1:0-29082 GCA_032355785.1 Symmetromphalus regularis | reverse complement strand
TAGTTAGGTGGGAAATAAATACAAATATGTACTATGTACTAAATATTAAAATTACACTATGTTTATACTCACAGTACGTAGGCGAGGACTCCGACAGACCACATGTCAGTGGCGTATGATACCGGCTCGTAGTTAGGTGGGAAATAAATACAAATATGTACTATGTACTAAATATTAAAATTACACTATGTTTATACTCACAGTACATAGGCGAGGACTCCGACAGACCACATGTCAGTGGCATACGATACCGGCTCGTAGTTGATGATCTCAGGGGCACAGAACTCTGCAGTGCCAAACAAGACCTTCACAGATTTTCCTTCCTCCAGTTTCTGAGCGAGACCGAAGTCGATGATTTTCACATCATTACTGTCTTTCCTGACACACATCACATTCTCAGGCTGGAAAACAATAAAATATTAATATAATAAAATATTAAACAATACAATAAATTAATAAACCATGTAAAATCTGACAGAAATATTTCTAAATGAGGTCTACCAATACCTTATTTACATAAATAGTGAAAGTAATGGTGAAAACAATGAACTTGACAACTGTAGGAAGTAATTATAACTAGTATAGATGCAGGCACTGCGGAAGCAAGTCAACATTGGGGGTGCTAACAGATCAAGTTGGGGGGGGGCTAACATATCTCGGCACAAAGTGTTAAGTTTAAATTGGATACAAGGTTATACTTGATTCAAAAAAGTAAAGTTTGGTTTATTTAACGATGCCTCTAGAGCACACTGATTTTTTATCTTATCAGCGGGTATTGGATGTCAATCATATGATCATTCTGACATATGTATTTTAAATGAAACCTGTTGCCGCCACATTGGCTACTCTTTCCGATAACCAGCAGGGGGTCTTTTATATGCGCTGTTCCATAGACAGGACAGCACATACCACAACCTTTGATAAACCAGTTGTTGATCACTGGTATGAACGGAAAATAGCCCAAACTGCTTATGTGTCCTCTGAGAAGGATTGATCCGATGACCGAGCAGTTCACAGGCAGTCACGCTACCATTTGAGCTAGGTCCCAATCCCATACTTGATTCAGAATTATTTGTGAAGGTGGGGCTAGATTCCCTCCCCCCGCCCTCCCGCACAGCCCCCATTCCTGTAGATAATTTGAAACACTGTAAATATGACTGTATCTCTCAGGGTAGATAAGCATTTTAGATAGTTTATTCAGGTCAAGATTGATGATATTGTTTTTGTGCATGTGTTGCATACCCTGACAAAGGGAGATAATCATGTTAAATAGAGTTACCTTCAGGTCTAGATGGATGATATTGTTTTTGTGCATGTGTTGCACGCCCTGGCAGATCTGTCGCATGTATGTAATGCAATCATCTTCTGTGAGGTCAAACTCCTGTTCCACGAGTCTGTCAAACAGCTCTCCACCACTCAACCTGTATAACAAAACATAATTAAACAATGATACAAAACCAGACAGTCTGTGTAATAAATCTTAATATTACATTAGTATGAATGCAATAAGAAAGTTATGGAATACATCTGGGAATTATTTTATTTTCCAACTGATAGTATGAAAATTAAAATAATTATTGCATATACACTTAAACAAAAATGATATTAGCTACTTGAATATAACATTTCCAACCAAATTCCACCTACCAAATAAAAAGAAACAAAAGCTGATAACAACAGCATTTTAGAAAATGGAAATTAAGCTACTATAAGTAAAATGTATAAAATATTTTTTTTTTCAAAACAAAATAGTGATATAAGAGAGAAAAATTACAGTTGTGAAAATGGAAAGTAACAATAATTAAAATCAAATCCAAATAAATTACAGTTATGAAAATGGAAAGTAACAATAATTAAAATCAAATCCAAATTAATTCATCAAAAAACAAAATGGTGGTCTAAGTGAGACAAATCAATGCTAAAGTATTATGATTATTTTTTTCTATTTTGGCCAAAGGCATTTATGAAAATAGAAAGCTACAATAAAATCAAATTTAATCGAAATTAATTTCTCAAAAAACAATCACAAAATGGTGGACTAAGGGAGATAACTCACAGTTCGAGGATCATGACCATTTCTCCAGTCTGATCGAATGCTTCATGCAGTTGTAGAAGTTTCTGGTGATGTAGACTGTTCATAATGTCGATCTCATGGCGCACCACCTCCTTTTTGTGTGGTCGGCAGTGGATGAACTTGGCGGCCCAGTTCTTATTGGTCGATCTCTCAATGGCACGATGTACAACTCCAAATGCTCCTCTGAATTATAGCAAAATGTTAGGTATTATTAATATTGTATTTAGGTAACTACATAAAAGCAAAGATTCTGCAGAATTTATTTTTATCAGCTTCTGTATTTTGATATGTTACAACTCGAGTGGCTTGTGAAAATGAAATTTTGTCGTTTGAGCAAAGAGTATAAGACAAAAATTATATTCCCTTAACTTGAGAGTAGCTCCTATACACTTAGCTGATGTTTCAAAGCGGACTTTGCAATGATCGACCGAGAAGTTTTGGTTTTATTTTTCTTTGTTAATGCAGTGAGAAACAAAAATAAGTGGAGCTTGTAAAAACATGGTTCAAATGATCATACAAAAGTTGGAAATCCATGAATCCAAGGGAAATTACATGTAATTCACCTGAAGCATGAACGACGTTTGGATGACTTATAATTTTTTAGAAACAAAGTTACCGATAATTAAAATAATAAAACTTAATACCTCTAAGTGAAAAATTTATAATAGATAAAAAATTGAACTATAAGATTTTTATAACTTACCTTCCGAGCTCTTCACAGATGATGTATTTTCCGAGAACGTCTCCACGGATTCTATTAACATCCACGAGTGTCCCCAGGAAACTGTCATCATCTGAAAATTCACAGAAACACAATTAATAGAAATTTAAAAACATACTCAATGTTACAATACTAAACCCTAGAATTTAGTCAGCCTCTTTTGTGTTAAATCAGGGTTTTTAAGTATTGTAGATATATATAATTACTTATGTGTAAGCAGTGGTGGAGGGGATTAAAATTTTTTTTTAGATATTATTCGCACTAATAATATGATGCATTTATTTGATGTTAACATATGATGGGTCCTTCAAACAAAACAAACATGACAATTGCTCATCATAATTTATTAAAAACTATTAAAAACAACACAAGACTCAACTTACAAAATGGATACTTATTATAAGTCTGATTAAAACTATTTACTCAACCACTAGTCCAAAGGGAGGCCACTCACATTAATTTCATGTCACATTTTAGTCAGACACTTGCATTAATTTAGGGACGCATTAATTTCATGTCACATTTTAGTCTGACCACAGACACTTGCATTAATTTAGGGACGCATTAATTTCATGATTTACTGCATTTAATTTAAGAGTGATCAATAAAAACTATTGAAATCGTAGAGCACTAAAATGTAGAAATTAAAATAAAATACGTACACAGTTTATCATAATCCACCACTGGGACTATCTCCTTGGTAACGACGATAGGCGTCGGCTCGCTTGGTTCACTGATACCAAACAGGTTTTCTGCGAGAACTCGGAACTTGTACTCGTGATGTTCTTCGAGACAAACCATAGAACATGATGGGACACTAGATGTCATAGCGTGACGCCAGATGCCAGTTGTCATGTCACATTTCTCGATCATGTAGCCGGTAACCGGGGATCCTCCGTCGTACTCTGGACACTCCCAGTTCAAATCAACTGAATGCTTGTCAATGTTGCTCACTTCCGGCTTGCTTGGTGCATCAGGACGTTCTGCAATAACAGGAAAGAAATAATGGTTTAAATATTGGTTAATCAACAGCTTGAAACTAATGGCAATTGTAAATATTTATGTAAAATATGAAATACGATATGCACTCCTACAGATAGGAAAGCACACCCCATGGCCCATCATATACATTTTGTACTTGTCATATTGCACAGATGAGATGGGAGAAAAAATCTATTAAAGAAGGTGTTTATGCCAAATATAAATGATTTATAGTCTTGATAGGTAGGAGTGGGTTCAGAGAGAGTAGAAATAATTTAATTTGTTTATGTTTCTATTAGAGATCTTTTATATTCATTCTCTCATAGACAGGATAGCACATACCATGGTCTATAATATAATAATCACAGTTAAGACAGGCAAAAATCAATCATATAATGTGTCCTCTTAAGGGAATCAGTGGTAAAACATCAGATTCTCAAGATGAATAATAACTATTTAATGTCTTCTACACCAATTAAAGGTTCCAGTCAAATAAGATTAATTTTTTAGTCTTTTAAGGGAGGGGTGGGGGTAGCCAGTTCATTGCTGGCTCTAATCATATAGTTAGCTAAACCTAACAAGAATTCTGAAACACCCTAATTAAACCATCTTCCTGTTAATGAAATTTCTAAATAGTCTTACCGACAATAGTAACTGGAATAGTTGCAGAATCTGTAGCCAATTCATTGGTGGCTCTAATCATATAGTTTCCTTCATCTTTCTTGACAACGTCATTAATGACGAGAGTTGAGTGTCGCGGGCTTTCAATGATGGTGACGCGCAGGTCTTTTGACACATCCTTGCCATCTTTAAGCCATGTGATTGCTGGTAATGGCTGGCCGGAGAATGGAACACGGATTTTGATGCTGTCACCATGACTGAATCGAAGACCCTCATCCATCCGTGAAGGCAAAAGAATCTTGGCTGGTTCTGAAGGAAAGATTTGTCAAATTAAGATGGTGAAATACTTATTTGTCTTGAAGCATGTGTTGTGATAGTTGTTAATTCCTATGGTTATAAACCTTGGACAGGGGTGTGTGAAGAAATGTTGAAATTGGATGGTCCCAAGATATTTCTATGATTTTTAATATTTGAGAAAGTTACAAACAAATTATAAACGAAACCAACAAATTTCTGGCCTAAGGAAAGGGTCTGGACCCCCTATGAATGTACCTATATTAAATTTCTATCTTAAGCAAAGTCTGAAGGATTTACATGCTTTACTCATGTTCTTTTAATTATTGAATTTCTACTATTTCCCAGATAAAATAATAAATATTATATTACAAAGATATGTACTCATGTTTAACAAAATTTTAAAAATAAATGTAATTTATTTTCATCTTATATCTAATTAAGGTTCAAGCACACTGTTCTGGACAAACAGCTCAGCTTCCTGTGCAGTCTGTCCAGGACAGAGATTAATGTTAGTAGGAGAGATGAAACTCACTGCTGCCATAGTAATGGGGGTACTCTTATCAATAAGCAGCAAGGAATATTTTATATGCACTATCCCACAGATAGGATAGCACATACAACAGCTTTTCATAAACAAGTTGTGGACCACTGTAAGTGGTATACAACTACCCACTGAGCCTTGCAGATCACTCATTCAAGGTTGGGTAGCGAGATTAAAAATCCCATGACTTGACTGAGATTTAATCCTAATACGAGCCACGAGTCCGATAGTTTAACCACTGGGAGCAGAACTCTCACTTCTGTAATTGTGGTGTACTGTTATTGTTAAATATAAGTGAATAACACAGCAACATACAATCTACTTCTTGTCATCTGTGTCTTATTTATATAAAACAAACAGAACAAGAAAAAGGACACCTATATCAATGCTTTGAAAAGTTTGTTTTATTTAACGACACCTCTAGAGCACATTGATTTTTCTCATCATCGGCTATTGGACGTCAATCATATGGTCATTCTGAAATATATTTTTAGAGGAAAACCGCTGCCGCCACATTGGCTACTCTTTTCGATAAACAGCAAGGGTTCTTTTATATGCACTGTCCTACAGACAGTACAGCACATACCACAGCCTTTGATGAACCAGTTGTGGTCCACTGGTTGAAACGGCAGATAGCCCAAACTGCAAATGGGTCCACTGAGAAGGATCGATCCGACGACCGACAGCTTCACAGGCAGACACGCTACCATTTGAGCTACATCCCACTCCTCAATGCTTTGAATGATGCAAGCTTACCGAGGATGGTGAGTTTTGCTCTAACGGAAACAGTTCCAAATTTGTTCTTCGCTTGACATTCCACATCGCCGGCGTCGGTCAGCTCAACAGCCTTGATCACCAGACTGTGAACATCGTCCTCCATCTCGACAGAAAACTTGCGTCCAACAACCTCACGATAGTTCTTGAACCTGAAATCATATAAAAACTCTCATAAAATATAACATAATGAAACAAAAAGACATAAAGAATTTATACATAAGCCAAAAAAATTGAGTCAAATAACATTAGGATAGTTCTTGAAACTGAAATGAGATACAAACTCTCATAAAATATAACATAATGAAACAAAAAGACTTGCAGTAACATCAATGTTTTTATTTGTTAAATTTGTTCTCTGTGTAAATGCTGTAGTTACCATGTGACTTCAGGATAGGGTATTCCAGTAACTTCACATTCAAATCTGGCATCACTTCCAACTGCTGCAGATACATTGGTGAATTCCGAGATGAATTTGGGTGGTTCGGTCACTGGAATAAAAATATCAGAGATAAAACAAAACTGAAAAATTATATGAATTACAGTCCCTACAGACAAAATGAAACAAGGGCCATACAAATATTTAGGCTAGTTTAATAAAAACAATTATGAATAGTAATAGACAATGGTTCCCAACCTTTTTGCACTAGTGTACCTATTAGGTCCACTCATGGACCACTTGGGAAATTGTATAAATCTACGAAGACCCTCAAATATTCATTTACAATGTTCTGTCAGATTTTCCTTGACATCACGGACCCCCCAAAAATGTTCAAGGACCCCAAGTTGGGAAATACTGCCTGAAGACAAAATGAAGTGTTCAAGAACATAAAAACATTTAGGCTAGTATAATAAAAAAAATTGTGAATAGTAAGATTTTGTATTACCGATTGATACTTGACAAGTTATCTGTTCTGAAGATGGAGATGGTCTTCCAGTTCCGATAGAATTTACTGCGGAAACCCGGAACTCATATGAACATCCCTCATGTAGGTGATCAACCCGCAACTCAGTGGTAGCGATTCGTTCTTTGTTTACAGGTAACCATGACCACCCTGTCACATCAGATCGTTCAACGAGGTAACCAAGTACAGGAGAGCCTCCATCTGACTCAGGTGGTTGCCATGACAACAGGACATGATTTGGTCCAACTTCTTTGACCAATGGTGCTTCTGATATTGCAGATGGTTTCTCTGTAACATCCAAGAAATAATTATAGATATGTAAAAAAATTATTTTTGATGGCACTGTACATAAAAGTAAATAATGTTAACGTAAAATAATAACGAAACATTAAACATGTAAATAATTTTGAAATAAAATAAAATATAATACTTGCATTTTTATCTGAAAAGAAAATGTAATACAGAAAATTAAGGTAATTAATTATAATAATGAACAATAACTATAATAATAACAAATACATTAAAATAAATATAATAACAAAATATAATATTTAACTATCAAACATATTCAAATAACAAACCAAAATTAAGATCAAATATAATAAAATTCTACTAATATAACAAATCAAACAGTACACTGAAAATCAATACATTGGATTCAGAACAAAGTAAAACAAACTGGACAAGACAACATAAAAATGAAGCAAATGCAACTGAATAACATAAAACAGACTAAGCTTCTAACATGTAATTAAAACAAAAAGAAAAACAATCAAACCATGGATTTGTGCCACTGGGAAAAAGGAATGGAAACCCTTCACCAATAGAAAGTAAGATAATAAAGAAAGGAAGTTACATATATGCATCATTCAAACACTCAACCAATCACTGATTCACTATGCTGTCACATGATGAATGCATCAGCCAATCATAAATTACAACCTCTGATACTTAACCAATTGTGATTCACTATGCTGTCACGTGATGAATGCGTCAGCCAATCATAAATCACAACCTCTGATACTCAACCTATTGTGATTCACTATGCTGTCACATAATAAGTGAGTTATTTTTAACTCACTTTACATTCATGCATGGTTAAATAACAAGAATTTAATTAAAAACGACAAACACCAATGCCTTTGTATAATGTGCTTTATTTTGTTTAGTTTTTCAACCAATCAGTGCAAACTAAGTGAATTAATAGATATGAAAAACCTGGAAAACATAAAATGCAAAATAATATATAATATGGATTCATGCATCAAAATTAATTACACTCAAAAATAAATATTTTAATAACTGATATTTATTGAAAAAAATATTCAAAATAATATGTTTAAAATTAAGTAAATAAATTATCATTTTGTATAAATAAAAAACAAATATCCATGATGCATTAATTATACTCAAGAAAAAATATTTAATAACTGAAATTTAGTGATAAAACATGCAATTTATTACTTTTTAATATTCAAAGTAAATAAATTATTATATGTAAATTATTACTTTTTAATATTCAAAGTAAATAAATTATTACTTTGTATAAATAATAAAAAAAATAACCATGCAGCCAAAGCAACATGCATGCAAATAATTAACTAATCTAATTTAATCCTAAAGCTTAAAAGATCATGCAAATGTTTCAGAATTCACAGAAATTTATCTTTATAGAAAATCCATGGTAATAACATTAAACTATAACAAATACAAGATGCAGAGCAGAAAACTGAATTAAAAACTATATTCCAAACATTTATTACCTTTCTTTGCAGTCAGCTTGACAGGAACGTGGAGTTCTGTTGGTGAACTTTGACCTGCAGGGTTTTCTGCAATAACACGGAAATAGAAAGACTTTCCTTCTGGTAGATTTACCACCATGAAAGATTTGGCTTTTCCTGTCAGATGTGCAATTTCTTGCCACTGGTCGGAGTTTGCTGGACATTTTTCTATGACATAGCCGGTAACACCTTCCTTGCCCTCCGGTGCCGTCCACACCAATGTCAATGATGTCTTGTCGATATCTTCTGCTCGCAAAGAGGATGGTGCAGATGGAGGTTCTGTTTTAATTAATAAAGACATTTAATTAAAGTCTAATCAATATTTATCTCATTGGTTTTTTTGCTTATACATGTGTACTTATTTCAACATACAATCTTTGCAGTGCGTGTGTGTGAGCGTGCACGCGTGTGTGTGTGTGTATCATAATAGGCATATCAGTATTATTTTCTGTGAGTAAATTCTGCCATATTGGATATTTCAGTTAGTCTCTTTAATATTTTAGTCAATATATTACCCCTGCATCAGAAATCTTTTATGACCTGCCAAGTTAACAAGTATAATGTTAAGAAACTAAAATTATTTTTATGGATGTGAAAAATAATAGGGGGCTGAACCCTCCAGCATCAATGGGTCTCTACCTTTTGTTAAAATAGTCTATAAGGTAATATTGAGAAGCAAGATATTATTTAAATAAAAGACAAAATACTGGAAAAAACCACAGTTATGTCCCTTACTAGATTCACAACTATATCCAAGAGAAAATATTTTCATTGTAATTTATACTTACCAGTAACAATAAACAAAGATTCCCCTTACCAGATATAATATTAGCCATTTAAAAACAAAATCTTATATACTATAAAAGTATGATACATTAATTCATTGGCAAACACAATTTTATGTACAATTTAGATGTACTGTAAATTTAATAAAACATGTACCAAAAATAGCTTCGTCCTATTAAGGCTATTTATGTGACTTCATGTGAATTGTTTCCCTTTGTGAATTGTTTCCCTTTGGAGTCACATTGAAGAAAGGATTCTTTGTTTTACGACACCTCAGCACATTGTTTATTCAGCAGATATTAGGTGTGATTAATGGTCTTTTAGACAAAACCTGCTACCACCACAGCTATCAATTAACAGTAAGGGATCTTTTATAATACACTTTCCCATAGACAGGACAGCATATACCACCTTTGATAAAGCAGTTTTGGACCACTGGTTGGTACAAGTGACATATACCTACTAAATGAGTGTTATAAAGTGCTCACTCAGGTTTGGAGCTGGTATCAAGATTAAAAATCCCATGCCTCAAATGAGATTTGATCCCAGTACATATCAGGCATGAGTCCAACAGGTTAATAACTGCTCCATGTTGGTGATGCATTTATACCGAAATATACTAATTTTAATGCATATTTGAACAACTAGTAACACATATTTGAACTTTTTAATGACATAGGTAATAAAAGTAATACTATTCTAAATTGATTTACCATATTGTTTCTATTTATTGAGCCCCTCTAATATAAGCACCCCCACCCTTAAAATAGTAAAACTGGTTTGTACCTGACTGCCGACTTGCAATGAATAATGTAAGCACATCAGCCAAGTGCCTAATTCAACACATGGAAAATGTTGTTTCCAGATTCCAAATGCCCTTTCAATTACTGACCTTTCTTTAAACACACGTGGTTAACACTTTTACACCCGTGTAAGAGAAAAACAGACTTCGTAAATTCGGCCCATGATGTTCTTGAACAAGACGCCATTTTTTACCCAGTGTAACTGTTTACTAAATCCCATGTGAAAAGATCCTTTTCCTGCCGGTGTATATGTAAAATGTCCCCACAGGGCGTTTTTTTGACACGTATTACAAAATGTTGTTTAGTACTCTAATTAGTGCACCCCTTTTGCGTTTTGCATCGCACCCAGGCTCTATAAATAGAAACAATATGCTATTAGTATGAGGTTAACTATGAAGAACACAGCAGAGAAAATCTGTAGAATTTCAAAGTTCTGTTGTAAACAGTAGTTTAAAGCTCCAGCATGGCAACTAAAGGGAGGCAACCAACTTGTTTATAGATATTATTTTTGAGCAGCACCTCTCAGAACAATCGTGGATCTGTTCCTAATAATATAACGTATATAAGATAAAAAAGAAAATCACTTTAACCTTTAGACTTATATCAGCAGAAATGTATGGGTAGTCTTCATTATACCAGATGAGTACCCATAAATATACTCAAACCTATCTAACACGACCACACATAAAAACCAATAAATCTTATCACCATGAGCAGGTGACATTTTTGAACATGTTTTAATACATGCCTTTGTAATATGAAGGTAAATAGTCAAATCTGCTTATGCCGCCACCTGTATTAAGCAGCTACCTGTCTTAAGGGTCACCTTTATTTTCTCAAAGACCGGTTAATGTAGAACAATATAACCTTTATTAATCAGCCACCTGTCTTAAAGAACCATCTTTCTTTATTTTCTCCCATTTCAGCTAATTTAGAACAATATAACCTGTATTAAAGCCCCCACCTTCCTTAAGAGGCCACTTTGTGTTGGTTAAATGAGAAGCTGTATAAGACACGTTTGACTATAAATGTCACTGTGTATAACAGTCAACTGTGTATAAAAACCTACTTTAGATATTTATTAGACATCTTTATTCACTCCCCAGTCAGCTACTTTATTATACTACAATCTGTATTAAGCAGCCACCTGCCTTAAAAGGCCACTTTTTATTACTCCCTTAAGGCAGGTTTGACTATATCAAGATGCTTTTATATAGAGGAGGCTGTTATATAGAGTGACTTTATTAACATTTTCCATTGTAGTAGATTATCTCCCTTGAGAAAATACAAGATGGGGTTAGCAAAATAATGTTGTTGAATGTGAGTGGGTGGGTGAGTGGGCGAGTGAGTAACCGAGTGAGTGAATGCGTGAGTGAATGGGTGAGTGAGTGAAAGTGTAATGAGTAAGTGGGTGAGTAAGTAAGTCGGTAAGTGGGTGAGTAAGCAAATGAGTGAGTAAGCTAATGAGAAAATAGGAAAGTGTGTGAGTGTGTGAGTGAGTGAGTGAGTGAGTGAACATAACTGTGTGCTAGAACTCAGTGTTGAGGTATCATGGATCACTGGATCAATCCCTTCAGTAGAACTCTAAGCAATTTTCCATTTTAGCCATGTTTATGATGATGCATCCTTTATCATTATTTATATCTGTGTCATTTGTTTTTCTACTAAATCTTTATAATGGTAGTATTTATTATATTATTTACTATATATATTTCTATTTCTACTGTGTATAATGAAAATTATTGTATATCAGGTCTTTACATTGATCTAATATTTTAAAATTTTACATTGTCCAGGGGAATATTGTCTGGGGAATATTATCGGGGGCAGGGGGGATATAGTTCTAGAACCATGATCACAATATTAAATGGATGTTTTCACAGTAAATAATGCAAAACAAAGTCCTTCGATTTGTTCAGACCAATAGTGACTGATGTTATTTGGCCATGATTATAAATAATTATCATAAAAAAAGCTTAACATCCATCCGTCTGTCTGTCTGTCTGTCTGTATATTACAGATTTTGTTGTATGTCAGGTCATAAGAGTTTTTAAATGGCACCCCATCTCAGTTTAGCTACCCAATATTTAAATGGCTGTGCCAGTACTGCCTGAGCTTTGTCCAACATTGTTCAAACTCAACTTACCAGAAAATTATTTTATTATGTCACGGTTATCCAATAAGATGTCATGGTCATGGATCAAGGTTAAAAATACTGTTTTTCACACATTTTGCAATATCTTTACTGTTTATGAAAAACTGATGTATCAATTCTGACATCCATTTTTTTGATAAGCAAATAAATACAATGTTTCTTGGGAGTGTGTGTGTGTGTGTTTTTGTTTTATTATATTTGTAACTGCCACAACAAAATGAGTCTCAACTTTAATTTTAGTTGCCTTTAGCTAATGACATTGTTACAAAGTTCACATTTTGCTCTTCATTTTGATACTTGAATCAAGATTATACAGAAATTTTTGAAGTTGATAGGTGAAAAGTAAAATAAAAGGTCAATTTTGGATAGTTTATCAATAAACAATACTTTTAAATATATTTAATTATATTTTTTGGAGGAAAATAATTTAACTGTAACATAATACAAGGTTTGAGGAGGTCAAATTTTGAAAAAAAATTAATACGACCCAGATTGTGTCCCTGGGTTTATTTTCGCCTGTATCCCTGATAGTGGTCTGTGAGTTACGACTCATTTTATAGTGGCAGGTCACATTTTTGTTTCTATGGAAACACTAGCCGCACTGAAGCCATTTAGTTGTTAATTGACAACACCAATCAGAAATAACACATGCAAACATTGACAACAAATGTTATTGAAGAAAATAAAGAATTTTATTCACTGAAAAAGCACAGACTATAGAATTTAAAAAATGAAAACAGAGTAGATTTTTAGCATTAGCTACATGTATGTAACAGAATCTACGTGCCGATTTAGTTTTAAATCATTGTTACATTTGTAAATGTGATTTTTATTCAAAAGTGAAAAAAGAACTAATTTTACCTATATTGACAGAAAATAGTTAATGTATTATCTTAAACAAATAGGGTCAAATTTATGAAGCCTGTTTTTGTTAAACTTTGTTATTTATGAAGCCCAATTTTGTTAAATTTTGTTATTTATGAAGCCCATTTTTGTTAAACTTTGTTATTTATGAAGCCCAATTTTGTTAAATTTTCTTATTTATAAATCTCCTTTTCGTTAAATTTAGATATTTATAACGCCCATTTTTGTTAAATTTTGTTATTTATGAAGCCCATTTTTGTTAACTTTTGTTATTTATAAATCTCCTTTTCGTTAAATTTGGTTATTTATGAATTAGAAAAAATGGCTTCTTAAATTTGACCTGTATATATTTTGTGGTATCTAAGATTCTAAAGAAAGACAGCCAAAGATGTTGTAATCTCTAAACAAATCTTTATTATCTAGTGAAAAACTGAGTTATCTTATAGAAACCAATAAAAGACCAAAATTGTTAAGATTATTCAGCCAATTTCCATTAATGAGCCAAGGGTGAAAAACAATGAGATCTAGGCCACTAAAAACTATAAAAGTCTGTAAAGACTGAGCCAATGAAACTTTGTTAGATTTTATTTCTTTTGAGAAGGACGTTTTTGGGGATGGGGGGAGTAGGGGAGGATATAATTTAACATAATAATTTTTAGCTGTCTGTAATAAGATGTTAAGAGCCCATTCAATAATTTTGTAACTTGAAGGAAGGTTGCATAGGAGATGTTATTTTTAAACAAAATACATATAATATAAGTACGGTAGGGTGAGGGATTTGAAATGTTTGATATTGCATTACATAATTCTTGAATGGACCCTGAGAAATCAGATAAAGATATTGTGGAACATAACAAAACCGACTATTGTTGAAAAAACAGTTTTTTGTTTGTTTTATGACTCCATTTGAGCACATTGATATATTAATCATCGGCTATTGGATGTCAAACATTTAGAAATTTGTACATGTAGTTAAGTATGAACCAGCCTTTGATGCGTTTTGAACCATTGTCTTCCGCTTGAGAGTCCAATATCCTACCATTGGACCACTGAGGCTCAATTTTGAAAAAAAAACCGGATTCCTGTTAATTCACAATTTTATGGAATAAACTTGTAGAAAAATTGAACCAAGATAAACATTTGGTCATCTATGACAGAAATCTAGTTATTTCATTGGCTGGTTTTGCCTAGTTCCACTGTAGGTTATTTGTGCTAGAAACACTAGGAGTAACCAAGTTAACCAGAAACACAGGAGATCATCAACAACAGTATGTATAAAGCATGGACTAAAATATCAACTACCCTGGTTGAAGTCAAATAATCAACTTTCCTTTAAATGTATAAAATATATCTTCAGATTGTTTTTCTATGTAAACATCCATTTAATCCAGGCTTGATTAAATTAGATCAAAATTAATCCTCAATTTTAGTGTTTGTAAACATTCTTTCTATACTAACATCTGGAATAAATTCATAAAATTTGAAATTTTAGAAATAATTTTTTCTAATTTTTTATGAAAACAATACAATTCAATTTTATATTTAAAATTTATCGTTTTCCTGTCTAAATTTCATTACAAGAAAGCAGGTATTTAAATTATGATAATGAAAATACCAAATAAATTTGCATTTAAAATATTCTATAATGACAGATATTGCCAATCTTTATGCATTTTAAAAAAATTTCAATAAAGATGAAGAGGCCAAAGATTTGAATTTTCAGTATTTCCTTTATAATTTTTTTGAATTTCTTAGGACGTGTTTTATTCATAATATTTTACAATTTTATTAAATTCAAATATACTGTGGGTTGACATAATTTCATAAATTCATTTCATCAATTTAAATATTAAAAGCATTTCAATTGCAAATATTGTTTTCATTTGATTCATTTCAGCTTTTTTCTTTCTTATTGCTTTTTAGACAAAAGAAAGTTCTTCAATGAAATATGTTCAATATTTAATCATTTGTTAATGTCAGGGTAAATGGTTAAACATTACACATACAAACTGTAATTATCTCAATACTGTGTTGAAAATAACATTTGCATTGGTTTCTACATACACTGAGTGAAGCAAATTAAAGTGGCAATATCAAAGTTGAGATGTGCTTTTTAAAGAAAATTTCAATTACTTACATAAATAGATTGAAATATGTTAAAACATAATCATCCATAAAAAAATTGAAATATTTACCAATAAAAAAAAATTGTGTTTGTTTTTCTGTTAGTATATGTTGAAAATAAACTTTATTATCTCGATACTGAAGGGACCAAGAGAGATAGACTGGGCATTCATGATCAGTGTTCAAGATAAAAGTTTTAGTTCAGTAATAGGGAAAAGTCTGGGGCCAGCAACAGACCTCGAAATAGCCCAGGTACTTGTTTGACTGCATATCACTAATGTTTGTCAAACCAAATATTCTAATGTTTTTTTTATTTGTTTAACGACACTACTAGAGCACATTGAGTTATTAATCATCGGCTATTGGAAGTCAAACATTTGATAATATTGACATGTAGTCAAGTGTGGGCCAGCCTTTAACGGGTTTTGAACCCCTGCCTTCAGCTTGAGAGTCCGATGTATTCTAACGTAAAACTGAAACAATATTTTATTAGCAGCTGGAATTAACTCAACTAATATTACATCATTATCCAAACATAGTTCACCGACATCTTTATTAATATGTGATATCACATTTTTATCTGTGACCACAAAGGACAAAATTCCATAATTTAATTAATTATAATAACAATTATATATGATTTTTATATGAGTACAGTTAAAAATATATTTATAAATATAAAGAAATTTTTTTTAAATTATATAATGAGCATATTTCAACTTTGACTGTGTTACTTTAACTATATCTGTGAAAAGCATGCTAAATAAATGATAAGTATTTTAGAAGCCAGGAAAAGCAAGTTAAATAATTTATGATGATAAACAACCCACAGTCTCCAACCAGGTGCCATATATTTTGTGTCCCATGCTTCATACATTAACATATATTATGTTAATAGTACAATATCAACAATGTCAATAACAAATAAATATTTAATTTTATAAAAGCACTAACAATAAGAAAGAGATTTCTAGTTAATGTACAATTGTTTTAGTACTTTATTAGTTAAATTAGTCACAACATTATTAAAGTTAAATAATAAATAAATTGTAAAAATTAAAAAGAAAATAATGTACATTCTCAAATCAGATTCTACAATTGATAATTATTAAATAAAAAATGTCATAAAACTATTTTCTTTAAAACCACTTGCTACCTGAAAATCAGAATCTAAAACTGATACAGTTAAAAAAAAGATACTGTTTTCTTTAAAACCACTGTCAATCAGTATCTAAAATCGACCTGCTTTGAATCTAAGGTCAATACAATTACCAGTAAATAAAAAAAAACAGAAATCAAGATACTGTTTTCTTTACAACTACTTGAAACTGTCAATCATGATCTAAAATCGACCTTCAATGGAACTAAGACCAATACAGTTACCAGTAAATTAAAAACAGATCAAGATACTGTTTTCTTTACAACTACTTGAAATTGTCAATCAGTATCTAAAATTGATCTGCTTTGGAACTAAAGCCAATACGGTTACCAGTAAATAAAAAACAGAGATCAAGATACTGTTTTCTTTACAACCACTTAAAACTATCAATCATTAAAATCGACTTTCAATGGAACTAAGGTCGATTGAATCCCAAACAGAACTAAGAGGGTTATCGGCGTACACCCGATAAATATATTCGTATCGTTCGAGATTCTGAATGATGTAGACGTTAATGGAGGGTTGGAGGCTAAGCTGTTTAAGCCACGATGACCCAGCAATTTCTGAACAAAAAGATAGAAAATAGAGAGTGTGAGTTGTCATAGAAACAGAACAATGACAGTCAACCATTGTTTACATGTGCAAATATTTTGTGCAGATATATTCGTTTTGTTGTTGTTTTTTGTTTCAATTTTGAAAATATTTTTTAAAAATTAAAAATTTTAAAAAGAAAAACTAAAAAAAAATTTGAATTAAGATTAAAAAATTGTTTTATATAAAAATATATTTACTTTAAAAATGTGCTATTATAATTGAAGATCTGCATGCAAGAGCCCGGTATTTTTGAGAAAATAAGCATTTTGTGATAGGTTACCTGGTTATGACAAACATTGAAAATATAACAATATAATTTTATAACAATTAATTTTCTGGGTTCTTGCTCTCAACCAAACTAACATTATCTAAAAAATATTTTTATGTACTTTTGTATTGCTTTAATATGAGTGTCATTATGAAGGTAGTGTTTGCTTTAATAAATCCAGTGTTGTTTACTGGGCATGACAGTACCAAAAACTTTAAAATATCAAAAACGTGGTTTACTGGGTTCTTGCACACAAGTCTTTAATAATGTTAATTTAAAAATATTTGTAATAAAAAAAAAGTGGTAAATTTAATATTTTTATGAAACATTTTTTGAAATAATATATGTTTTAAATCTATGGATATTATGTATTATTATTCTTCAGAATATGAGATATAACAATAACAAATTTAAAATGTTTGAGCACATTGTAAAGAATGGTTGAATGAATGAAAAATTAATGCAAATAAAAATGTATATTAGTTTGCGATTAATGTTAGTTATTAATTTACTTACAAAGCCAATTTCATGAAGTTAATATAAATTACAATAACCAGTTGAAATAAGGAACATATATTACTTACCTTTTTAATACATTCAATTTCAAAATATAGGTTGAAGTTGAAATATTAAAATACATGTAAATTAATTAATTAGTCAAAAAATAATACTGGACTGAAAAATTATTGTACATTTTGTTATTCAGTTAGGAATTATTTTACTGAATTAATGATTAAAAGTCATAGGGGCATACAGAAAGGGTATCTAGGAGCTTGATTTAACTAACTTTTGAACCCTCCCCAATATTAAATTTCTCTGTGGACCCCTCTTTCAAAATCGGTGATCTACCCCTGAAAATTACTAAAGAGTTCTTTAATTCAACTGGTAATATATAAAAATGATTATTATTGTTATAAAAAGCATAGCAACAACATTTAACAGAAAATTCCAAAAACAAATATAAATAATAACTGAAGGTGCTTTTTCAAAGAAAAAACATAATTATGGCTACATTTTCAGTGAAGAAATAACAAAATAATTGATCACATACGTGATTGATGAGCTCCATAAAATATAATATCGAAAAAAGTGGTATCATGCAAAATCAGAGTTCAAGAAAATCAGTGTTCAAACTGACCTAATATTGATCTAACATCCTAAAAACCCACATACTTTCACCTTATTTGAACTGTTTTTTACATGTTTAACTTCTGGCAAGTAAATTACCTTTGAATTTGCCTAATTTGCATTAAATCGAGGTATTTAAAATTAGGGTTTCACTGTCCATGTAATTATTTCAGAAAAGAGTAAAGTAAAAAATTTAATATTTGTTATAAATTCATTTTTAAAAAGGTAAAAAGAATTTTTTAAAGAAACTGAAACAAAGAAAAGGACCATAATAAATTTGTAATTGAAAAAACACCTTTTTATAAATTGGATAAAAGGTCATGCAAATAAGCAAGACTAAGAGACTACATGTAAATACAGTTAGTACAACATTGTACCACAACACACAGGTAACATAACTTTCCTTAAAGATGTGTTAGTTCTAAGAATAAATTATTTGTTATTGTTAAATGTCAATCAAAAATAGAGTAAAGATAGGATAATCCACAATTCAAATTTGTTGAATATATTTTAGTTACTTTAAAATGTAACTATAAATTATATATAAAATAAATGTTTACCAAATAATATATATATATATATATATTAAATAATCCATATTATTGTTACACACAGTAATAAATGATAAAATTTAGTGTATATATTTTGATAGAATTACATGGATATAATTATATTCTTTACAAATATATAAAGACAACTTTGATACAGCTACTTTAAAACAAACAACATGCTTGGAATATACCAGCTAGCTTTAGCATAAGCAGATGCACAATATCATGGGAAGTAACTATTTTTAAACAGACATGTATGTATTTTGTCTTTTTAATTATATGCATTTTGTCTTCTTAAAAATATGTATTTTGTCTTTTTAAACATGTGTATTTTGTCTTTTTAATCATATGCATTTTTTCTTTTTAAACCTATGCATTTTTTCTTTTTAAATCTATGTATTTTGTCTTTTTAAACCTATGTATTTTGTCTTTTTAAACCTATTTATTTTGTCTTTTTAAACATATGTATTTTGTCTTTTTTAACATATGTATTTTGTCTTTTTAAACCTATGTATTTTGTCTTTTTAAACATATGTATTTTGTCTTTTTAAAAATATGCATTTTGTCTTTTTAAACATATGTATTTTGTCTTTTTAAACATATGTATTTGTCTCATTGTAACATAATGATGCTAGAAATATAATCATAACAAATAAAAAAAGTAATACAAAGAATTATGGTCAATGGCAAAATAGACATGTATGAAGCAATGTCGGTTTAATAGTTTTAAACATTTTGAACTGAAAACATTATGGGAAGTAATTCTTTTTAAACATATGTATTTGTCCAGTTGTAACATAATATAAATGACCAAAAAAAATACAAAAAATTATGGTCCATGGCAAAATATACATATCAATGTTTTTAAATTCTTTGAACTGAAAACATCATGGGAAGTAACTCTTTTTATATATACGTACACGTTTCTGGTTGTAACTTGATGATGCTATCAATATATTCATGACAAAATATACACGAACAAATCACTATTTATTTAACAACACTCAGCTCATTATTTAATCAAAATCTTGCTGATCTGCAGGTATTGGTTAGTAGGAAAGGAAAAAATTGTTTGTTTAACAACTCCCCATCACAATATTTATTCAACAGCTATTAGGTGTCAGACATATGGATCTTTTATATGTGCTTTCCCACAGACAGGACAGTACATACCATGGCATGACTAGTGATCCAGAACTGTTTTTCAAATGTCATGCTAGCACAGCAGAAGTAAGTGAACATTAGGGGAGCTAACAGATCTAGTCAGAAAGGGCTGAGTTTCAAGTATATACAAGGTTATACTCCTCTAACTATGGCAATCCTCTGTCTGTCTGTCTCTGTCACTCTCTCTCTCTCTTTCTCTCTCTCAATTCAATTCAAGTAATATTTTTGGTTCTGAATTATTAGGTGGGGGACTATACCTCAACCAGACAGCTATGTGAACTAATAATATTAAAAACATGTCACTTATTCTTATAAGAGGTTATTCACGTGGTGTTATTTTCACAAGAGTTGTTCCTCTTGGCTGTCAAATTAAACATCCACTCAAAGAATCTCCATATATTCTTACCAAAACTAGCCAATTTTAACTCTTTATTTGTATAGCAGTAATATGTTTTTTAATACTCAACCAATTTATTAATATGAGGTTTGCCTTGAGCTCATAATATTAAAGAAAAAAGAAAGTTTGTAGAATTTCATACAGTTTCTGTTAGAAATGTCTTATCTCCAAATATGGCAGCTAAAAGGGAGGTAACCTACTGACTGTATATAACTTCTATATTCAAAAACTGTCTTACTTCCAAGTAGAAATAAACAAAACTTATTTTAGGACTAAATTTAAAAAAAACCACTCTAGGAATGTATGCATGGTAAAATCAGTCGTTGCTAAGGAACTGGTAATCTATAAGAAATCTACAGAAAAACCAAACCATCATTTGAACCACACCCATCAACTATTTATTTTTAAATCATGCTTTTCTTGTAATAAACAAAGTAGATAATTATGTTCTTCGATGAAAAAAAAGAAAAATATAAATCTTCAGTCATGAAAATATGAATTAAAAAATATACTCACCAAAAATCCTTTTAGGAACTATAGCGATGTCTGATTCGAGGGGATCACTTCGGCCATGTTTGTTTTCTGCATACACTCTGAAAAAGTAGTCTAGTCCTTCACTGAGATATGTGGCGGAATACACCATGCATTCAGGGTCAACGCGTCCAACATACATCCACGATTTCTTGCCATCTTCACGTCGCTCAATCACATAACCTGTCAGAGGAGAACCTCCATCTGATGTGGGTGGACTCCATTGTATTGTAGCAGAGTCACGTGTGATCTGAACTGTTTTGATTGGCCCTTCAGGAGCAGTAGGTGGACCTGAAATATTTTTTGAATTAACGAAGAAATAAATATACCATATATTCCCTATTTAATGTCCTTCCCTAATTAATGCCCCCAGCCATTTTGAAAAAATAAAAATGTCTTACCCCAGCATAAATCCATGGTCGTGCTATTGTATCCGAAGTATGTAATGAATGCACACACTAGTAATCTGTATTGCACAAAATATTTAACAGTAAAAACACTATTTCAAACTATTGTGAACTCGGTAAACTCAAAATCTGCAAAATGTGACATGGCGTTAAATAGGGAAAATATACACTAATATGATTTAAATATTTGCAGTTCTAACAAAAAACTAAACTGTCATGTGTTCAAAATCATACCAGTTTTTACTTCAGCTCTTGAAATTCAGACAATGTTGGTTAGTTGTATTTATTTTCGTGCTTATATCCAATTAAGGTTCAAGCATGCTGTCCTGGACACACAGCTTGTCTTCCTGTGCTGTCTGTCCAGGACAGAGGTTAGTTCTAGTAAAAAAGACAAAACCCTGTGCCACCACACTAATGTGGCTAATTTTATCGATTAGCAGCATGGAATCTTTTATTCTTTTATATGCACTATCCTACAGACAAGATAGCATATACCACAACCTTTGATAAACCAGTTGTGGACCACTGGTTGGTATAAGTGGTATACACTAAGTGGCATACACCTACCCACTGAGCGTTGTGGAGCCGATACTAAGATTAAAAATCCCATGCATCGACAGAGATTTGAAGCTTATACCTATTAATAGACTGATAGCTTAACCACGGTGCCATCGAGGCCTGTCACAATGTTGCTATGGTATCTAATTGCAATCACTAAATCCATTTACTGTGGCACTGCGATAAAAGTTTTAGAAAAATAAGTCTAATGCATAATATATTACAAGGCACAAAATAATGTTTTTCATTTAACTAGCAAATTGCTAACCAATGTTAAAAAATGATCAGCAATTTTGGTAAAATGTGTAGCAATAATCTCCAACAATTCACGGGCTACATCTAGCAAGCTTTGTGAGAGTACATTACTGAACTCTAACTGTGCAGTGTCATCAATTCATTGGTATAATTATAGTAATGTATGTAGTGAACTCAAGGAACAATTCAATAAAGACCATGAAAATATGTGGCAGCAGCAAAAGGGTTAACAACAGCATTGCTGACTACCATATTTTGATGGTTGGACTTGTAATCAATACTTACCATAGGGACTCTTTGGAATGACAGGAGTTTCGGTTTCCAATGGCGGACTGACCCCGACGGCATTTTCTGCAACAATTCGGAAGAAATATCCAGCCTTTTCTACTAGGTTCTCCACAGTCATAGACAGAGTGTCAGGAGTAACCTTGGCAACACGGACCCATTTTGGACGTCTCATGTCAGACTTCTCGATGATGAAGCCAGTTATTCGTGATCCGCCATCACTGGTTGGAGGAAGCCATGAGAGTGTCACATGATCATCTGTTAAGTTGGAGATCAAAATAGGTCCTTCTGGTTTGGAAGGTTTTCCTAGAATAAAAGAAAATGTAGTTTATTTTTGAATAAGGAAGAATGATTTTTCTGTTGAAAAGACATATGAAATTTGTGATTTTTGCTAATGGAAATCCTGAATTGAATAATTATCACAAACTTGTTAAGTTTATTCAATGTCAATTTGAGAAAAACAATGTTTTTCAAACCTTAGTGATACATAATACCCATGAAGAGGACTGCCAGAGGAGTGTGGTTTAGACAAATTTGTAAAGACATATAAAATTTGTGATTTTTGTTTTTGGAAATCCTGAATTGAAAAATTATTCCAAATTTACTAAGTTTATTTATTGTCAAATTGAGAAAAACAATGTTTTACAAATCTTAGTGCATACATAACACCCCATTATGAAACCCCAATACATTGTTTATTCTGTGAGTACTGGGTATCAGACAAAAAGTATTTTGTAACTCTTGGTCTTTAGAGGAAACCTATTACTGATTTATAAGCTAGGGAGCGGGATGTAGCTCAAATGGTAGAGTGTCCATCTGTGAACTGGTCGGTCGTCAGATTGATCCTTCTCAGTGAACCCACATGCAGTTTGAGTTACTTTCCATTCAACCAGTGGTCCACAACTGGTTCATCAAAGGCCATGGTATGTGTTGTCCTGTCTGTGTCTAGACCCCTTGTTACTTATCAGAAAGAGTAACCTATATCATGGATGCATGTAGTTTCTAAATGACAAAAACGAAAAATACCTTTCTGTTTTGTTGGAATAACTGGTGTTTTGAGTTCTGCCGGTTCACCAAGACCTCCAGAGTTTTTGGCTCGGACGCGGAAGTAATACTCGTAATCCTCTAACAGGTCATAAATGACGACAAAATGTGTCGAGCTGTCAGTGTCGTCAATCTTTCGCCACGATCCACCCTTGCTTTCACATTTCTCAATGATATAAGCAGTGATGGGAGCTCCTCCGTCATTTTTGGGTTTCCTCCATTGAAGAGTTACAGACTTTTGGTCTAGACTGAGGTATTGAAGATCTTCTGGTGCACCAGGTGGAACTGAAATATAAAGTTAAAATAATAAAAGTGGTCTAAATATTTCATTTTATTATGTAACTGAATATATCAGGAATTGAAAGTGGATGTTTATTTTACATAAAAAGGAACATTTCAGGCACAAGTAAAGAAAAATTGCAGTGGAGGGTACATAATGTATAACATAAAATTTGCAATCAAGGAACTCAATATAATATATTAAAATAAATAAACAAATAAATAAATATACAGACATTAGGATTTCACGTGAAACACTTTTTCAGTTCTGTGCTTTTGGATAATGGGAACTCATCGTAAACTGTTTTTCAGTAATCCAAAATAACACAGCAGTGATACAAAAATCATGGGAAACAAAAATTAATATTCGTTTCTATGATTTTAACCACATGGTACTGACATGCTACTGGTAACGATTGTTACCATGAAATCCTATGGCCTGAATATATTAAAATAAATAAATAAATAAAATATATTAAAATAAATAAATATAATATATAAAAATAAATAAACATAATACATTAAAATAAATAATCTCCATCCCTGCCCCACTGTAAATAAGCATACATTTAATAAATGACTTACAAACTTTGACCACACACAGGACAACACATACCAAGATTCTTGATATATCTACAGACGACTCACCAATTTCTCTCTCGGGCATGACAGCGTTCTTCAACATCACTGGTTCACTCAATCCCTCCACATTTTCTGCAAACACTCTGTACAGGTACATTCGACCTTCAAGTAAGTTTCTAGCAGTGAAGGTCGTGACCTCTGGTCCTGTGTGACCAGCTCGTGACCACTGTATCCGGCCAGACTCTCGGCTTTCAATAACATAACCTAGAAGGTCAAGGCCACCGGTTGATTCAGGGGGAGACCACTCTAATGTAACTGTATCCTCAGTTAGATCTACAGACTTCAGTTTGCGTGGGGGTGATGGAACATCTGTAAATAGAAAAGGATTTAAAAATTATTATTTTAATATTTTTATATGTATTATAATTTTGGAAATTTAGTGTCATTTCATTCGTGACCAGTTCTCACGAAATGAGTCTTAACTTGAATGTGGGCACTTTTGAGATATTTACATTTCTGTAATCTTCAGATTCTGCTCTTTAATTTTCATACGTAAATGATGTTTCTACTCAAAAAAATATGGAAGTTATGAGCTTTTGCAAATTGGATGTAGGGTGGTGGGCATTTTGAGAAAATTATGTTTGAAGGCTTCATTGTTGATTGAGCTGATGTGGGGTAGGGTGATTAAAATATTTATTAACTTTTTTGAGCAAACACACCAAAGTTTAATGCTTAAAGATTTCAATTTTGCTAAAAACTGAAAACAACAAGTTAGACCCCCAGTCATGCTATTTTTGCATGTAGCACAGGAAGCCAGCTAATAACTGACTTTATTACTTAGATTAAAACAAAATAAAACCATGGACATACCAAATGAACTTTTTGCCTTAATGCTACCCTTTGATTCAAGGGACAATCTTTACATGTAATAAAATTATTTTTCATTTCATAGTTTAATAAATGACTTTATTACTAAGATTAAAACATATTTGTAATATAACCGTGCACATACCAAATAGACTTGTTGCCTTAATGCTACCCTTTGATTTGAGGGGCATCCCGACAAGAATCTTGCATAATTATATATATATAATTTTTTATCTTGTTTAATTATATATATGTGATAAAATAAGCAAATGTAAATTTATAGTATATATAATTTTTTATTTCATGATTTCATAAAACACTTTATTACTAAGATTAAAACAGAATAAAAGCCTGGACATACCAAAAGGACTTGATACCTTAATGCTTCCATTTGATTCAAGGGGCACCCGACACCAATCTTGTTTAATTATATATATGTGATAAAATAAGCAAGTGTAAATTTATATTATATATGTTTCATTTCATGGTTTAATAAATGACTTTATTACTAAGATTAAAACAGGTATGTAATAAAACCGTGCACATACCAAATAGACTTGTTGCCTTGATGCTACCCTTTGATTCGAGGGGCACTCCGACACCAATCTTGTTTTCTGCATAAACACGGAAGTGATAGTCATGGTCCTCAATCAGGTTCATTAACTCATAGTTTGTAATTCCGGCTCCCACCCTGGCAGCCCTCGTCCATCCACCACCGCGCTGGGTATCTCTCTTGTCAATGATGTAACCCAGGATATGAGAGCCACCATTGTCTTCTGGTGGTTGCCATGACAACATGGCAGAGTCACGACCCATGACTTCGATCTTGAGTGGACCAGTGGGTGCTCCTGGTACCTCTGTGGAAAAAAAACAAAAACAATTATTGAAGATAAAATGTGATTGTTTTTAAATCTGTTAAATAATATACTGTGCAAAATAAATAGGGGATATTTTAATTGAAATATGAGTAAGTATGAAATAAAATTAAGAACATTTAATAGCAAAAGATCAGAGGTGAAAAGTAGTAAAATCACAGTAAACAAATAAAATAAAAAAAGAGAGTAAATTTCCTCTTATCAGCCATTTTTGTCTTCCCACTGAAAATACCATCAACTGGAAGTACCCTCATCTGAAGATTGTTAATTAAGACAGAAAACTATTGCACTGATAAAGATCTCTCCCCCTAAAAAAAATCTTAATTTTGACCAGGCCGGCATACAATGATAAAAAGTCCCCAATATTGTACATTTTATTCCAAAATCGTATGAGTAAACAGTTCTGTATCCTGAAACTATAACATAGGCTACTTTTTACAATTAACTTAAAAGAGACAGCTGTTGTGGAGTACTGGTTGGAATAGGAAACAGTATAAATGGGTCTATTGACATTGAACAGTAATCAGTAATGAAACTAATATTTACCTAATGGTCTGCACACTCTGACTGGTAAACCTGTTTTAACTGGTTTTCCTTTTCCGATGGCATTCTTCGCCGAGACTTGGAAATCGTATTCTTGTCCCTCCTTTAGGTTGCGCACCATGTGCTGACCATTCGTCTGGTCAACCTCCGCGGCAACCATCCAGTCCTTAGCACCCACTGGCTTCATCTCCACGATGTATCCAGTTAATGAAGAGCCACCATTGTCTAGAGGAGGCATCCAATCCAATGTGACGGAGTCGGCAAGGATTTTTGTAACCCGGAGTTTTCCTGCAGGTGGTCCAGGTTTTTCTATGAATAAAACATTAATGTTAGAATGATAATAAATTAATTTATAGTCAAGTTTGTATTAAGCAGTCAATGAAGAGAGTAATAAAAATTGGTCTATTAAGACAGGTGGCTGCTTAATACAGGTTATCTTTTACTAAATTAGCTGATTTGGAAATAAATAAAGATGACTCTTTTGTTGGCTGATCAACACAGGTTATCTTGTACTAAATTAGCTGATTTGGGAGAATTTTTTTTTTTTTATATAACATTCACCTTTCCCTAATATAAATATTTGTATTTATTCCTGTGTCCTGATGACCACCCACCCCCATTATCTCCCTGGATGGGAGATGTGCCTCTGTAATAGGGATTGGTGAATAACAATTTTAAAAATATGGTACAAAAAATAATAATAATTAAAAAAATTTAAATATGGCACCAAATAAAATCAAAAAAATATTTTTTTTTATACTTAGTTTTAAATCTTAAGAATACAAATATGTGTATAAATTTCTCATATTTCTGAAGCAATAAAATTTCAAGAGTTTTAAAAAAAAACATTTTTTAATCTTTACCTGGAGGTCGTCTGATGTTAACGACAATAGGATTCTCCAGAGGTTCGCTAATTCCTTCATCATTTTCTGCAAACACACGGAACAGGTAGTCATTTCCCTCTAACAGCCTCTCAATGGTGTAGGTCAAGGTCGCAGCTCGCACAGAATCGACACAAATCCAGGCTTGACGTTTAGCGTCTCGTCTCTCAATGAGGTATTTCTTGACCGGCATTCCTCCATCACTCTCAGGAGGCTTCCATCTAATAGTGGCAGACGATTCATCAACATCCAGGACTTCTAGAGGGCCAGTTGGGGCAGATGGCACTCCTATGATAAAAAAAAATCAAATTTATATAATGTGTAGAAAAACATCAAGTACTTCTAGAGGACCAGTTGGGGCAGATAGTTACTCTTGAGATTAAAAAAAAATCAAATTTATATAATGTGTAGAAAAACATCAACTACTTCTAGAGGACCAGTTGGGGGAGATGGTACTCTTGAGATTAAAAAAAAAATCAAATTTATATAATGTGTAGAAAAACATCAAGTACTTCTAGAGGACCAGTTGGGGTAGATGGTACTGAGATTAAATAAATATCAAATTTATATAATACGTAGAAAAACATCCACGACTTCTAGAAGACCAGTTGGGGCAGATGGTACTTCTGTGATTAAATAGATATCAAATTTATATAATATTTACTGAGATTATAAAAAATTCTAATTTATATAATGTATAGAAAAACATCCATGACTTCTAGAGAACCAGTTGGGGCAGATGGTACTTTTGTGATTAAATAGATATCAAATTTATATAATGTGTAGAAAAACATCCACGACTTCTAGAGGACCAGTTGGGGCAGATGGTACTTTTGTGATTAAATAGATATCAAATTTATATAATGTGTAGAAAAACATCAAGTACTTCTAGAGAACCAGTTGGGGCAGATGGTACTCCTGTGATAAAAACCATATAAAATTTATAAAACATGTAGAGAAAAAAAAAATATCATTTTCTTTTTTCATTTGTTTTTTCTTTTTACACATTGACTATGCACTATGATAATATATGTAGATATAAGTGTATCAGATTTCGCTACTACGTGTATACTCGTAGTAAAGCCAATGCTACAATATAGTAAATTAAAGATGCCAGCAATGGTTATAACCATGAGCTACTCTTTCCAATTAGCAGCAACAGATTTTTTATATTTGCTTTTCCAGAAACCAGTTCCTTTGTTAAACCAATTGTGGATGATTGGCCTGAATAAGATCTAGCCCAAATGGGTCCACTGAAAGGGATTGATCTGACAACCCAACACACCC
>JAULBS010121897.1:0-14103 GCA_032355785.1 Symmetromphalus regularis | reverse complement strand
CCATTATTCCAAGAATTTAGAAAAAAATACATTAAAATATATTATAGACGTAATCCTTCTGTTTTTAAATTTATACAGTTAATGCGTACTGAAAATATTAAAGATCTGATTAATATAGATAAATATATTTACATGTCCAAATACATTAAAAGTCAGTGACAATTTGTTGTAATACTTATTATTTTTTTCTGTTTATGTATATTATTAGTATGTGTATATTATTATATTGTATTATTATATTGTAAGTATATTTCTTTATGTAGTGTATGTATATTACTACTATGTGTATATTATTGTTATATTATTATATGGCATGTATATCTTTATGTAGTGTATGTATATTATTATTATGTATATATAATGTTATATTATTATAATGTTTGTATATATGTTCGACTGATAAGCTTGTAGCTTAAAGCAATAAACTATTTGTAATGTTTTGACACGTGTATGCCTTAATTAGATCCTATTGAACTTGTTGACCACTGCCAGTACAGGTTATTATAAGTGGAACAAGCTATACCATACTATGAGAGAAAAATGGCAATAAAAACTCTAATTAGAACAGTTTGGAAACATTATTAATAATTTCATGAGGCGTACTTTTACAACTTCTTCAACCTTATGTACTCTTATTCTGAAGAAAACGTTTTTACTTGTTTTTATCCAGATAATTATAGTGCAACCGAATTTCAGGTGACTCCATAAAGTGCAATCGAATTCTAGGTGACTCTTTATAGTGCAGCCGAATTTCAGGTGACTTCGTATAGTGCAACCGAATTTCAGGTGACTTCGTATAGTGCAACCGAATTTCAGGTGATTCCGTATTGTGCAACTGAATTTCAGGTGACTTCGTATAGTGCAACCGAATTTCAGGTGACTTCGTATAGTGCACTCGAATTTCAGGTGATTTCGTATAGTGCAACCGAATTTCAGGTGACTCCGTATTGTGCAACTGAATTTCAGATGACTTCGTATAGTGTAACCGAATTTCAGGTGATTTCGTACAGTGGAACCGAATTTCAGGTGATTTCGTATAGTGGAACCGAATTTCAGGTGATTTCGTACAGTGGAACCGAATTTCAGGTGACTCAGTACAGGACTGGATTTATAAAGGGGCAAGAAGGCAATCGTACCTGCCCTTCTGCCTTAGCCGCCCCCCCCCCCCACCCAGCACCACCACCCCACGGCTAAGGGTATCCTTTTTTTTTTAATGTAATTTTTATAGAATTAGTTCTATTCATTTTAGTTCATTTTTTAAATTTCTATGTTAGGGGCCCCCGAATCTGAAGTGCCCCGGGGCCCCAAGCTCTAAATCCGGCCCAGACTCAGTATAGTGCAACCGAATTTCAGGTGACTCCGTGGTATCAGTTACAGACATGTCAAACATTTTGATATACTTTGATTTCACTGTATTCTACTTCACAAGAATCAACTGTCAAAATGACCCAATTAGAAGGGAAATTAGCCCGTCATATGTACGTCTACACTCAGTTAAAAAATAGTATTTTTATTACATCAGTGGCCGTGAGATACCATTTATCTTATGATGAACTCTTTCACAAAGTGAGCTGAATACATTTTAAACGATTTGAAAGATAAATTATATTTAACAGACACGAATATAGTATTCAAACATGATCTCTGTTTTAACAGTGAGTTCAGCTTTAGAGGCGTCGTTAAATAAAACAAACTTTACTTTCTAACTTTCATTGAGATACTTTTCAGTAGTGGATCTAGAGGTTGTTCCAGGGGGTCCGAACCCCCTTTCTAGAATTAAATACACATATTCCGAGTTGAAGGACTTGAAAATTAACCATGTTTCCCTAATCCTATTAAAACATCAAATTTGGACACACACCTCTTTTAGAATTCCTGGATCCGCGACTTCTGTTTAAATTTTACTAACAATTCGAACTATAATTATTCAAAAGTGACTAATTAGCGCTTCGTAAGACATCATGTGAACAATGTCATGTCAATAGATAATGGTTTCAAATATAATAACAATCTGATGTCATGATTTGACCATATCAAAGTTTGGACAACAGCTCTGAACAGGAAAACAAACACCTTTGTTTTTCTCTACTCAGACTAATTACTACTAGTGCATCGGAGGTAAGAAACCCGCTTACAGTACTGTGGTCAATACAGCTTTTCTTATAATGATCTTCCGTTTACACAGAAACCTTAGAAAGACTAAGACACAAGTCAGAAATGAGACAGCCACTTTTAGACACATAGCTTAGTGTCCATCAAGCTTAGCCTAAAAGTGCTGATGTTAGACATCGAAACTGTAAACAGGTTAACATTGCAGCTTGGGTCTCTAAGGTGGCATCAGAGCTGAAAATACATTGGTCAACTGTTCCCTGATTAATTAACACACTGGATCGTTTGAACAATGTGCTGATGTTTTAAAAAATACATATGTATCTTTATAATTAAAGCAATGAGTTTTAACTTTAACTCCATGTGCTTGTTCTCCAAGGCGACATCAGAGCTGAAAATACATTGGTCAACTGTTCCCTAATGCGTAATTAACACACTGGATCATTTGAACAATGTGCTGATGTTTTAAGAAATACATATGTATCTTTAAAATTAAAGCAATGAGTTTTAAAATTAAAGCAATGTACCTGTTCCGAAAGCTTATTATTATTATTAGTAGTAGTAGTAGTAGTAGTAGTAGTAGTAGTAGTATCGTTATTATTATTCTCGTAATTATTGTTGTTGTTGTCCTTTTTATTATTATTTTTTTTTTATATATATATAAATTATCATTATTTATTTATATATTTGGATATAGCGTTTTTTTAAATATTTTTTTTTTTTTGTATTTCTTTTGGGTATGTTGTATTAGGCAACACATACATGCAATGCATTTTTATTATTCATTTGGATGTAATAGAGGATGTCTGCCTTGACAAAGTCCATGGAAAGATCAACCTCATAATGAATTCGTCAAGATCGTTTTTACTTTGAATATTTGATATTGTTGGAAATCTATGAAATTGGGGATTAAGAAATTATAAGGGTATTGGATTTGTTCTTTTGCTACATGAATTATAGGTCCAACTTTAGGGGAGCGGGTCCAAGAAAGAAATCGGAAACACTAAAAATGGGTTTATCTCTTAAAATAAGAATTGTCAGTGCAAATTTAATGATATTATTGTAGTTTTTTTTTTAAATATTTGGAATAGGTTTGCATATTTGAAACATAAGAACAACACGTTGTCTCATTTTGAGATGCACAGACACATGATTAATGTGACATTCCTGTTCCTGTAAGAGCGTCACAAAAAAATCAATTTTTTCTTTTTTATTAAAAATAATTGTTAAATGTTTTTAGATAACAATAACCAACATCACTAATTTATGGTTTCCTATTATAAATACGTATTCATCCAGAAGCGATATGTATATAAATATTTAGATCTAATAATTCAGAGGAGCTCACAAAGTGAGAGACGGACACCAATTCGTAACAGTAAAATATATCTTGAATAATGTGGAATAAAACATGTATCTAACTCTAAATTCCACATGGGAATTTTAATAGATATACAGACAGACACATATTTTATTGAAGTATCACCTCATTACAACAACACAACATAAAAGAATATATGTAATTGTTATATTATTAAAAAACAGGTGACTTCTTTTTTCCAAGTTAAATATTTCTTTTAAAATATAGACCATTGACGTTTGTGTTAGACAACTATCTTGAAAACAAAGATCACTGACCCTATCCTAAAGAAGGATTTAAATCCAAACATTAATGCGTTAATATCCTATAAATCATATTTGTGTTCCACTGAACTTCACAAACAAGCCACAGAAAGGTGGAGAATGGTTTGTTTGTTTGTTTTTGTTTCATTATTAATGCATCTGTTTTAGTCAAGTGCATAGATACTGTTTTTGAAAAACAACCAAAAACAGAATTACCTTTCCCCTAAAGTTTAAATTACTCTGATAAGTAGACTGTGCAGACTGGATGCTTACACTAGATTATTATATTATATTCCGGTTAAGAACTCGGTTATCATGCGATCTTTATATTTTACTTAACTTCATATCAAAGGTTTCCTTAACTAAGTGCTATTACAAATGAAGTTCGTCCAGTACACATCAGACCATATGCCTCGTTAATGGCATCCGCTATCTTTATCTGTTATTAGCTTGAAGCCAGCAAAACGTGTCTCAGTGGCGTGTTTCCTGGGTGACGTGCTGTGAGTCGGCGGATCGATCCTGTTTAGTGGAATAAATGGAATTATGCACATATATCTCATACTCGCAGTAGGTAACACACAGTGGGGAAGGATTATGGAATTAAGCACATATACCGCATACTTGCAGTAGGGAACACACAGGGGGAAGGATAATGGAATTAACCACATACATCTCATACTTGCAGCAGGAAACACACAGGGGGAAGGATTATGGAATTAACCACATATATCGCATACTTGCAGTAGGGAACACACAGGGGGAAGGATAATGGAATTAACCACATATATCGCATACTTGCAGTAGGGAACACACAGGGGGAAGGATTATGGAATTAAGCACATATATCGCATACTTGCAGTAGGGAACACGCAGGGGGAAGGATTATGGAATTAAGCACATATATCGCATTCTTGCAGTAGGTAACACGCAAGGGGAAGGATTATGGAATTAACCACATATATCGCATACTTGCAGTAGGGAACACACAGGGGGAAGGATTATGGAATTAACCACATATATCGCATACTTGCAGTAGGAAACACACAGGGGGAAGGATAATGGAATTAACCACATATATCTCATACTTGCAGTAGGAAACACACAGGGGAAAGGATAATGGAATTAACCACATATATCTCATACTTGCAGTAGGAAACACACAGGGGGAAGGATAATGGAATTAACCACATATATCGTATACTTGCAGTAGGAAACACACAGGGGGAAGGATTATGGAATTAACCACATATATCTTATACTTGCAGTAGGGAACACACAGGGGGAAGGATAATGGAATTAACCACATATATCGTATACTTGCAGTAGGGAACACACAGGGGAAGGATAATGGAATTAACCACATATATCGTATACTTGCAGTAGGGAACACATAGGGGAAGGATAATGGAATTAACCACATATATCGTATACTTGCAGTAGGGAACACATAGGGGGTAGGATTGTGGGATTTAACCCACCACTTTGTTTTTTCTAAGAAACGATTTATTTCACCATTATTTTGAAATGGGTATGAAATCAAACTTCCATAACAATTATCAAAATCGTATCTCTGCACATGGCAGAATCCAAGGGTGTACTGACAAAATTAACAGAAAAACATGATAACATTAGGGTTTAGAGAAACGCGAGCATATTCTACCATACCAGTTGCACCCGCTTTAAACGCATATTCCCATTGACCTTTGACCTAATTAATTTCCAAACAAAGAATTAATTTTAAACAGAAATATTTCATTCAACTACTTACATAACCACCACATCTCGCATATTATCAATATTTTTGAAATAATAATGAATTATGCTCACGGACAAATAAATCATGAAAAATAAGCACGACATGGAATTCCCTATACCATGGTTCAGGTAAAACGTCTTGCGTGATATGAAAGCGTGATTTTGTAAGTTTCATTCGTAATTAATATTTAGAGCACAAAGACCCTTACATTCAGTAAGAGTATGCCTTTAATTGCAGCCCTTGGTTTTAACGTGGTAAATGTCCAGACAGTTTTAAAGTCAGGAATTGTCAAAACGAAGAGAATAATATTAATGAAAAAGGTGGTGGTCAAAGGGAGGTTTAAACACGTTAGAAATCTTCTGGATCTGCGCCGGTGTATTCGAGTGCTTGTAACGTCCCGTATTCTAAACTCGTCTTGTTTATATCTACGTCTAGTTGACCAAACGTCTTCCAGGTCACGTGTGAATGTCCCAAGAGAATGGACGAAGATTGCTATAATCTAGCCTCTTCTTTTTATTCTATACTAACCCATCTCATCCTATTTAATTACAGAACGACGATTTCTACTGCAGAGATTCATTGGCGGGTATAAGAATTTTAAAATGGGCGGGATACTTCTAGGAATTTTTGAAAGGAGATTCCTTTTCAGGCGCGACAGCTGGATTTCTGAAAGAGGGTCCAAATGTGGATTTGTGAAAAGGGGGTACAAAAGTTATGTGAATAGAAATAGTTAAAAAGTTATTAATGTTCACGTCCTGTCAACTCTTTAAAAGGAAAAAAAAGAAACAAATCGAGAAAAGGGGGGTTCTAACCCTCTGGACACCCTCCCCCTGGATCCGCTACTGCTTTTGGGATAAATTTATCAAAATAGAAGGATTATGTAACAAAATGGTTCCAGTAACGCTGCACACCAGATTAATGTTCAGGACCTAAAAGGAAGCGATCGATCACTAGATTAGTTTTTACACTTCCTGATAAACAACTGAGAACGTTTGGAACCAGTCAAACCGCTGTGTAGTGTTTGCAGTATATGATCTTGACGTCACGTGATATAATGACCTTATTTATTACAATATGCAATATTATCATAAACGGCACATAATTTCATAGCAATACATTTTCTGTAGACGCTTTCGGAAATTGTAAATAAATGTTACATTTTGAATGCAAAAAAGACAGTATGTAAATCTTTTTTCGTCGTGTTTCGCGTTTTAGTCAAGTAATTTTATTTTTATTATTTATTTACTTTTTTATTATTATTTTATTAGTGTATCTCTCAAATATTTATTATATGAAAGTCTTCCTCGTGAATTAATGTTTCTTTGTCGCGAGCAAGGGAAGCAGTAAAATTATTTCACGACGGACATAATTTTCATTCAAAAAATGATACCGAGTTTGATATTCTATTTATTAAATCAAAATGTTGTTATTGTCCTGCTCTTTAATGTTTTGAAGAAATGCTAACCTATAACGTTATGGATGTACTTTTGCAAGTTACAGTGGGGTCATTTGCACTTTTACTGAGATCTCAGCATTTCTTTGGCCTTTGGTTACAATAACATTGAAACATTATTTCCGTTACACGTGTGTGGAATGAAATGAAGTAAAAATAATGTTTTTAAAGGTTTCCATAACTGACAAAATGTTTGAGGCCACCGGATACTTCCAATACTTCAAACATTTCGAACGAGCGTTACTTGTGTAACATTATATTCAAAGGACAAAGGAATATTTGAAAATCCAATCTTGGATGAAACACGATGATGGAAAATAAAGTATGTAAATATTGGATCGTTAATGAACGAAAAACAAAAATGCTGAAATATACACATATCTTCCTATGAACTGTTCTCACCTTACGGCGATTTCTTGATAGTGGATTAAGAGAATTATAGGGCAATTTTGGTTAACTTAGAATCAGCACAGAATCAAAGTTCTTGGATGTGACATTTTGCATACTGAGGGCAGCCTATATAAACAAAAATTGAATTATAAAAGTGTTCTGATTTAACATGACACTTTTAACTTTAAATTAATTTTTCTCAAAACTACCATTTTGAACATAACTTTTATTAATTGTCAGCCCTTAATATGGAATTCGGTATGAAAACAAGATCAGATGTCTCTTTAATACATATTTAATCACTATCAGAAAAACATTTTTCATCCAATAACAAAAAAACATCTGACCAACAAAATCTCTCTAAATATCTCTGCATAAAACGAATTATTAACCTTTTTGTCGTTCTTTACGCATTTAATGTTCTTCCAGATATAATCCAGTCAGAGCGCCGAACCCGTATCTTTTGTTCCATTCAATTAACATTTTATTTATAGATAATATTCATGACTGTCAGATTAAGTCATAAAGATGTCATATTGAAGATTAATTATAGACCTGAAGTTCAATGATCTCTTCTCAGCTTTTAACGTATTGTAATTGTTGTTTGTTTGTTTGTTGTTGTGGTGGTGGTGGTTGTTGTAGTAGATGTTGTTGTTTGTTGTTGCTGCTGTTGTTGTTGTTTGTCTGTCTGCTTTATTGTTGTTCAAATTGGGAAAACATATTTTGTGTGTAGAAGTCAGAAACGGGTGTTTTGGGGCTTAATCTATAGACGTGAGAATAGACTAACTCAAGATGAAGAGCGCCTGAATGAGGTACGATTTTATTATTTATCTTTACATTCAGTTGTACACGACTGGTGTAACAAAGGCAGGCACGGCGGAACAGGGGAGTCGGTAGGTTCTAGACCCTCAATAATTCTGAATCAAGCATAACCTCGTACCCATTTGAAACTACGCTTCGTGGCTTCATCTTTTAACCCCCTATGTCTCTGTTAGGCCCCATCACCTCAATGTTAATTTGCTTCCGCCGTGTCTTAAAGGTCCTGGTGTGTATTGTCCTTCCTGTTAATCGGAAAGAGTAGCTTCTGTCACAAATACTCTATATTTGAAACCTAATAGTCGATGAATAAAAAATGTGCTGGTGTTAAACAAACAGTTTTTAGATGATTACGCCAAATGTCACTTTCTAATTTTCTGGTTATTCACCATGAGCCTTTTAAAATATTTTTTCCAGTTTTTTTCTATATTTTTATATTGAAAAGGCTATGGGTTGAGCTTATGGCGCGAGTTTGGTGGGGCAGGATACCTCTTTTTTTTGCGAACATCTGTTGTCATTATTATTTTGACAGTCTTCTTCTTTCTCGATCACCACGCATTAGATGGGAACATCGGCTCCTCTCACAAATGCTGCAGTCCTTCTTATGACTGCTAAGTCCCCATACAGTTTTTCTCTCAGGTTCAGATCCTCGGGCCAAGTGGTCCTCCGTAGTTTGTCCTGGAGTGGGCAATGCTGAAGGAGATGTTCACTGGTTATTGGAGCGGCGTTGCAGGGAAACACTTATTTTATTTGAATATACCGTTTAGATAACGACGGACAGTGTGTAAGGATCCCCATCCCCCTCTTTCGTCCACCAATTTATATTATTTACCATTATAGGTCACATTTTTAGATATTTTAGAACCCCTTCTATTACATAATTTTTTTTAAAGCATATTTGCATTGACATTTAAACTTTTTGTGCCTACATCTGTTTGAACAAGATATATGTAACATATTTAAGTGTCTTTTGTAGACGGACAATTGTTTCATTCAAAATTACCTCTTCTTTTTTGTTTTACCTTTATAAACTCAATTAAGTCCGATCAGTTAATGACACTATTTGTATTAAATACGTGAGTGTAACATGATATTCTAACATCATTTCATTAAACTGTTTTACTTGTAATGGCTTTTTCCCGTAATTAAGTAGCAGATTAAGTAAAATGATCTTCATATTGTATTGCTAACGGGTGATTTGCTGATTTTTCTCTGTTTGTATTTGAAGAATTAATATGTTTATCTGAGGAATGATGAATGGCGTCCGACGAAACGGTCATTAATGAAAAGCACATTAGTCCTCATAGTTGGTAACTGGCCTAATTAGCACGGAAATCGGTTAATAAATACGATTGTCAACACAACTTTGAGAATTTTAGATGAACAATCAGACTGTGTTTTCTAAATATCTGGCAAGCTATTGGCTAATATTACTAATGGTGTATTCAGAAATTCGGGCGCTTACAAACAATTTGTCTCTTTACTGTCGTCTTCTGTCACATTACGTTTAACTAAAGCTAGGCGTAAAACCAGTCTAACGAGCGTCCGCCAGCGCAAGTTCTCCTAAACGTGTCTGGGACATGACGTTTGTTTGTACGAACTTCGCATTATAAACATTTGAGGTATTTCCCAATAGTACGAGCGGTTCGCTGTATGATATATGTGTTATGTTATGTCTTGTAAGTGGAAGAATACATAGAAAGGTCAACTGATGACCTGCGTGCAAGAACCGGGAACCCACGTCACGGCCATTTTGAGAGGATTTTGTGATGGGTTACCGGGTTATGACAAACATTGAAAATATAATGATATAGGTAATAACGATATGGGTTACCAAGTTATGACAAATATTGAAAATATAATGATATAGGTAATAACGATATGGGTTATGACAAACATTGAAAATATTATATAGGTAATAACGATATGGGTTACCGGGTTATGACAAATATAGAAAATATAATGATATAGGTAATAACGATATGGGTTACCGGGTTATGACAAACATTGAAAATATTATATAGGTAATAACGATATGGGTTACCGGGTTATGATAAATATTGAAAATATAATGATATAGGTAATAACGATATGGGTTACCGGGTTATGACAAACATTGAAAATATAATGATATAGGTAATAAATATGGGTTACCGGGTTATGACAAACATTGAAAATATAATGATATAGGTAATAACGATATGGGTTACCGGGTTCTTGCTCTCAACCAAACTGACATTATCGAAAATGTATTTGTATGCACTTTTGTATTGCTTTAACATGAGTGTCATTATGAAGGTAATGTTTAGTTCACAATGTGGTTTACCGGGTTTAACGGTACCCAAAACTTCAAAAAGGTGGGTTACCGGGTTTAACCGTACCCAAAACGTCAAAAATGTGGGTTACCGGGTTTTCGCTCGCCACAGAAAAGTAGCTTATATGGCTTTAACATTGGATACTTAAAATATATACTGGTAGATTAAATACGTAATACATATTGAATGTTCTTGGTAGAGGCTTTAGATCATTTGAAAATTGTTAGAGAGAATATGATAGTAGATTTTTACACTGAAGAGGTATTATTGTAAATATATATTATAAACAAAATAGACGAATAACATTATACGTTATTGAATCATACACGATAATTTCCACGATATAACTAATTAATACAAACAAAACAATTTCAATTATGTCGGTCTATTATAAAACACTTAATAATAAATGTAGCTCAAATGAAAGATTGTTCTTTAGCGAAAACGCTTTTAACTGCGGAACTGCTTTCAGCAAAATGACCGGAAAGTAGTTCCGGTTGCGTTTGATGTTTTCTCATTCTCTGTCATAATTATCTAGCAATATCTTTCATAGCATCTTGATTCTAATGCAAGTGAAAGCAACCTTATTCTTGATTGGCTATTCATCGTGTTATTTTGGATTGTAAATTAAGGCTGTTACATCCGTGGCGCAGTGGTTAAGCTATTGGACTCGTTGCTGGTAGGTACTGGGATCAAATCTCAGTCGAGGTCTGGGATTTTAAATCTCAGTCGAGGTCTGGGATTTTTAATCTCAGTTGAGGTCTGGGATTTTTAATCTCAGTATCGGCTCCAACTGAGAGTGAGTGCTCCCCAATGCTCAGTAGGTAGGTGTGTACCACGTACACCGACCAGTGGTCCACAACTGGTTTAACAAAGGCCGTGGTATGAGCTATTCTGTCTGTGGGATAGTGTATATAAAAGATCCCTTGTTGTTTATCGATATGTATAGCCGCATTAGTATGACGGCAGCGTGTTTCGTCTCTCCTACTAACACTAACTTCTGTCCTGGACAGACAGCACAGGAAGTTGAGTTGTGTGCCCAGGACATCGTGCTTGAACCTTAATTGGATAAAATAAATAAAACCAACCTACCAACCAAGGCTGTTACCAATGACGTCATCATCCAATAGAGTATTATGTAAGCTTCCTACGTGTATATGTTTTACAGTATTCTATTTCAGTCTCATAATTTAACATTTATATAAATATTTAATATCTAAAACAGCTAATTGGACAATAAAACCTAATCGGGATTGGTTTTGGTTATATTAGATTGGAAATTAGTTTCGTTTATCAGGGGCGTACCAGCCATTTTTAATGTGCATTCCAAATTTATAGTCGAGTACCGAAGGTGCGAGTGTAGTACGGGGATCGATGGGGGGTGTTGAATCCTAGACGTCATATGGTGCACTTGAAAATTGTAAATTTTAATGTCAGAACTATAGATAGCATCAGTGCATCGTTTGAGTTGCATCTCACTTTAAAGTATCTTTAGCTGGGTCATAATTCTACCTTTTCTCTCGCGCGCACGGTTTTCGGTTTCTTTTTGTTTAAGAATTTTTTTTGCTTTTAATGATGTTGATGCCACTGCGTACTGGCGTATAAGCTGGTACGCGCCTATTTGTGGTAATGTGTCTTTAGAATTAGCAACATTTTTTAAAAATATAAAATGAATAAACCTTTAAAAATATATATTAAAAACAGTAATAATAGAACTAATATATTAATGCTTTATAACTGATAAGATACCAGAATACAGAAATGACATAAAATAGATGGTTATTTGGACATATCCTGTATATCAGCAGTAATTCAAAGTAATTACTAGACATCTATCAATATTATTCCCAGGCATGTAGTAAATACACAGAATAACTTAACACAAACTTTTTCAAAATGATGGAAAAGAGGATTAAATGGGATAGTGTATATTAAAATTGGTTATTTTGAGGTTAAAAGTTAAAATATTTTCTAATAATTTATAACATACATGTACATTTCTTTTATATATATATATATGTGTGTGTGTGTGGTGTTTGTGTGTATGGTGTACATATGTGTGTGTGTGTGGTGTACGTATGTGTGTGTGTGGTGTATGAGTGTGGATAAGTGTGTGTGTGTGTGTGTATGTTTCTGTGTACGTGTACAACATCTCCATTAAGTCTATTCCCTGTTTCATTTTACTTTTTCTCTCCAATGAATTTTCCTTCTCCTGTACTTCAGTTCAGTTCAAGTAGTTTAGACGTGCCCACTTCCAGTTTGGTTCGGGCACGTCCCTCTTGGGCCCAACGTTTTCAGACTAGGGCACCAGGTCCGTGGAGGGCCTATACTACTTATCGATTCGGTATACAATCAAAACAACTTGTTTACCAAACCCCGTTAGCTGTTTAAATAATATTACAATGACGTCTGGTAGTATCCCCGTAAAATATTCCAAGTGCTTAAATATTTCCTTGACTTCAGTCAACATCTGCAGGTGACGTCACAGGTTTTTAAATTTTTTTATAAGATAAAAGTTCCATAATTAGATTAAATAGAGAATACTAAATAGGTTGCAGTGTCATACAATGGCTACGAATGTTGATCTTGTATTTATCAACACATATAACGTATATCATACGGACGCGAGTATAGTATTCTCTTTATATAACGTATATCATACGGACGCGAGTATTGTATTCTCTTTATTAACTCCCACCGTCAAAGGATGCAATATTTGTCAAAAAATCTGTAAATACGAACATTTTTATATTCAAGAGTATTTTGTTTTACAATACATTATTAATGCCTTTTTGAAGCTAAACTTTCAGAATTGTCTGAATGTTCTGTACTAAGAGAAAAAATTGTTTAATGACATCACAATGAGTATGATGTAATGATGACGTGAGTATTTATTATTATTATTGCTATTATTAATTATTATTATTATTACTATTATTTTTATTATTATTATTACTATTATTTATTATTATTATTAGTTATTATTATTATTATTATTGCTATTATTTATTATTATTATTATTATTATTATTGCTATTATTTATTATTATTATTATTACTATTATTTATTATTATTATTGCTATTATTAATTATTATTATTATTTACTCAGCAGCTTTACGGTATTAAACATACGGTAAATCATGATTTACGGTTGAAAACAATTACCGCCACATAGACTACTCTTTACGATGACAGTCGGGGATCTTTTTACGGCACCTTCCATCAGATGGGATGACACATACCACTGCTTTTATATGGATGAAACGAGAAATAGCATAATGGGTCCACTCAAGAGAATCGAACCGACAACCTTATGAGACAGTCTTGTCAGTGATTGACAATATCACTGCTTATGCTCCGCCTTTAACCCTGCTCCCCCCAAAAAAAAACCCACAAACAAAAACAACCCCTAACCAACAGCAACAAAACAAACAAACAAACAAACAAGCAAACAAACAAACAAAACAAACCAAATAAATTGCAGCATTTGTATGTATGTATGTATGTATGTATGTATGTATGTATGTATGTATGTATGTATGTGTATATGTGTGTGTGTGTGTGTATGTGTGTATGTATGTATGTATGTATGTATGTATGTATGTATGTATGTATGTATGTATGTATGTATGTATGTAT
>JAULBS010121886.1:0-14103 GCA_032355785.1 Symmetromphalus regularis | reverse complement strand
GGGTCCACTGAGAAGGATTGATCCAACGACCGACCAGTTCACAGGCAGACACGCTACCGTTTGAGCTACATCCCGCTTCTCATTTGAAGAACAATACTACCTCGTATATGTGGCCATCTCTTTAACGGGAGCTGGATGTAGCTCAAATGGTAGAGTGTCTGTCTGTCAACTGGTCGGTCATCGAATTGATCCTTCTCAGTGGACCCACTTGCAGTTTGGGCTATTTTCCGTTCCAACCAGTAGTCCAAAACTGGTTCATCAAAGGATGTGATATGTGCTGTCCTGTCTGGGACGGTGCTTATAAAAGTCCCCTTGCTGCTTATCAGAAAGAGTAGCCTATGTGGAGGCAGTGGGTATCCTCTAAATAAATATGCTAGGATGATTATATGATTGACATCCAATAGCCGAAGATAAAATAAAAATCAATGTGCTCTAAGAGTTGTTGTTAAATAAAAACAAACTTCATTTAAACCATCCCTTCAATTTAGAGTGACCACATATAGCAGGTGGCATTACACTCGCCACATTCATTCCAACTGTAGCACACAACCCAAAATTTAAATAACTGTATCTACTGACAAATGAGGGGTCACTGGTCACTAATGGAATTTTGAAGCTTTTTCCTCAGGTATATTTACTGGGGAGCCTCGAATCTTTTCATTCCAGAAGGACAATTTTTCTAGAGCCCTGTGAAAACACTACCTGACTGAGAGAATCTTTTCAATTAACATATGCTACTATAAGAATGATTATGGTATTAAAATTAAACAAGATTGTGGCTACAAAAGCAGTGATTTTTCACTGCAGTGGTAATACATTGGGCAGGTACCACTGTACGGTGTAGTACTCAGTACTAGTAGTACCTGTGCAAATATGGAAACAATTACAAATACCTGTCCAGAGCCAGGATGGGTTGGATGTGATATTTCACCAGAGGGTGGGGTCATGGAAAACAACTGTATGTCCAGGGTAGGGAGGTGGGCATTGTATTCAGCTGTCCAGGGAGTAGGAGGTGCAAGAAAAACCTTGTATAATGTCTGGAACAGCCATTAGTGATAAGAGATGATCCATTAATCTTATTATTAAGACAGGCTGATGACACAAGCAGAGTTGGGTGTCGGCTGGGTGTCAGCTTGACAAATGGTTGCTTTTCAACTGTTTAATTATTAAGGTGCTCTAGGGTCTAGATGTTACCCTGGCTGTTGATGCTATCCAGTGATCAGCAGTCTTTTATGGGTTTGTGTGAAAAAAAGTAAAGTTTGTTTTATTTAACGATGCCTCTAGAGCACATTGATTTTTTGTATCTTATCATCAGCGATTGGACGTCAATCATATAGTCATTCTAACATGTATTTAGAGGAAACCCACTGCTGCCACATAGGCTACTCTTTTTCGTTAAGCAGCAAGGGGTCTTATATGCACCGTCCCACAGACAGGACAGCACATACTATGTCCTTTGATGAACCAGTAGTGGATCACTGGTTGGAATGGAAAATAGCCCAAACTGTAAATGGTTCCACTGAGAAGGATCGATCTGACGACTGACCTGTTCACAGGCAGACACTCTACCGTTTGAGCTACATCCCGCTCCGGGTTTGTTTGAACTAGTTCAGTGTCAGTTACTCAATAAGTACAATTTTAGTGTTATTAAGTTGAATTTTGGTACAAAAATAACATTGGCTACTCAGATATTCTAGAAGAAACATGTCCCATGCTGAAATTTCACATAATTTGGTGGGGACCGCATTTTCAGAATATTTTTCGTTATATATTTAGCTTAAAAGAAAGTGTGTATGAAATAATCACTTAAAATAATCTGTCTGAAAGTCAGTGGAAAATACAAGATTAAAAAAATACTGTATTGTTTCTATTTAAGGCGCCCCCCTCCCCCAACATAAGCACACACACACACACACATTTTCACGAGAAATGGCGCCCTTAAAATAGTAAAACTGCCGACTTGCAATGAATAACGTATAATCCATAAGCATATCAGCCAAATGCCTAATGCAACACATGGTCGTTTCCATATTCCAAATGCCCTTTCGATTACCGATTTTTTGTTAATGCACAAAGTTAACACTTTTACACGTATATAACAGAAAAAACAGACTTCGTAAATTTGGCCTGCAGTGTTTTTGAACTAGACACAATTTTTTGCCAGGTGTAACTGTTTATTAAATCCTCTGTGAAAAGATCCGTTTCCTGCCGGTATACATATAAAAAGTTCCCATTGGGTGGCAGAGTGTTCTTTTTGGGACAAAACATTGTTTAGTACTCTAATTAGTGCATCCGTTTTACATTTTGCATCGCGCCCAGGTGCTTTAAATAGAAACAATATGGCATGTGTAAAAAAAAATGTTATGGTTAAATTTCCTGGACATTTAAAAAAATAAAACAATTTAAGTGATCTTTCAACTACATGTATTTGTTTCCTTTTCTTTATCATGTTATGTGAATACTTACTAAATTATTATTATTTTCAGATTATTTGCTAATCTACAAGAAGCATGGATCCTGAGAAACAAGCCATGAAGGTGGAATATACAGAGGGTTCACCTTCAACACACAATGGGTACCTTGTTGCAAGTCCGTTACAAGTGGTACATTCAATGCCAAAATACTTGAACTCTTTCCCACCCATACTTCTTCAAAGCCAACCAGTCTCACAATCATCGGATAACCCCTGTTTGCTTGCAGATAATCCACAGCGCCTCCATCCATGTGCTCTAGTAGTGAATGATGCAAATACATTTAGAAACATGTCTAATTCTGCTATCAGTGATTCTGGAAGGACCATGCAGGTAGATAATTCAAGTATTCATTTCCCTAACTCTAGCAACTCTCCAGCCAGTGAACTGGGCAAGATTGTGCGGCCACCTAGTCCTACACAACAGTGTAGGATACAGGAAGCAGACATGGATCACATAGGACATATATTGATGGAAGCTACTGCAAATGATGATGTAGCAAGTGGCAGCATCTGTGCTCTGTCTGCAAAAACTTTGTATCTCTCAAACTCCGGTGCAGTTATCTCCACCATTGATCTTCCATACTACTGGTGTAATTTTTGTACATTTAAGACGGAACAGAAACTCATCCTTTTGAAACATTTGATGAGTCATCGTTTCTGGTGTAAGTGGTGTCGATATCAGGCCTACAACCGTGCTGATGTAGTACGTCATTGCATGGCAGAACATCCGCAGTATTGTAAAGAAGATCTCAAATTTTGTGTTCTTCTACCAGACTTTTTGCATTCTAAAGTAGAATCTGAAAAAACATGTGATGCTCACCAGGACAGTAATGAGAGAAAGAACCTGCCAGATAGCGAGCCTTGTGAACCAGATGAAAGAGTGCAAGATACAACTGAGAAAGAAGATAAGGAAAACACCCAGTTTGCTCCTCAGACAATGAAAATAAAGGATGTGTTGGAGTTTTTAACTGGAACCACTTGTAATGACTCATTAGAAACAGACAAAGAAAAACCTACTGTTAAATCGAGGACAGAAACAAAGAATTGCCATCGAAAACGAAGTCATGGAGATAATCAGGAGAGTTCAGAGAAAGTGAAAAAGACAGAAAAAGCCAGTGAGAGTCAAGCAGTAAAAAAACCAAACTCTCCAAGTGTGTGTTTTGAATGCTGCACGTGTTATTTTAGAACATTACGGAAAGAATTGATGGAGCACCACCAGGCAGAGGTCAACCATTACAAGACTGATAAAACAACTGGGAAAAAGTCTTTCGTCTTGAAGATTGTAAATAGTTCAGAGAAGCTCAAAGTGGAAACATCTGATAAAGAGTGGTTATCTGAACGTGAATTTACAGGACGAAGCAAGCGGCGAAATAAATCAAGGTATTGTAGACCCATAGTAACTAATGATGATTACGACGATTTTCACAATTTTAACACTAGTGATCTTGATGATGAAAATGATGAAGACTATGACCCTGATAAGGATGATGGTAAAAAGAAGGGTTCCACACTTAAGAAGAAGAAACTGGCTCACAGTTACAAAAGTAATTGTGAAATTTCAAATGTTGACATTGAAATAGACACTGCTGCAGAACCGTCAGCTGACATGTCTGTGACAAGCTTTTCCATTTCTTGTGTAAATACAGTAGATAGTGGACATACGTTTAAAATTAGTCCAAAAAAAATAGTTACCAGAAATTTATATCAAAACTGTATCGTGAAAGACCCATCTGTTACACAATGTGAAAGGATAGTTCCATTAGCTATCAAAAAGGAAACTGATACTACATCATGTACACTGTCAAACATTCGACCATCATCTCCTGAATGTAATACATCTCTTTTGAGTAATCCACTTGAAACACCACTGCATATACAAAGAAGAAGTGAAATATTAACGATGCCTGTTACAAGTGCTTTTGTAAAAGCTGTGCCAGCCCTTCACGTATCATCTTCAAATTCTGTGTTACACACTATGCTCACAACAATAAACACACAGCCACTTAGCCATGTATCAGTAGGTTCTGTAAACACTGAGCCATTCTGTAGAGCTGAAACTACAAGAACAGTGCCAGTTGCAACTACAACCACCATGCCAGTCAAAATTACTGCTGCAAATGGAGATAATATATCTGTACCAACTCCTGCATTAGCTACAGTCACCATTGCTCCCAAGACTCCTGTCATCAATAGCACAGTTGCTTCACAGACTCAAACATTTATTGCCAGTGCATCTGCTGCAGAAAAAGCTAGTGAAGCATCTACATCGAGTGAAAACGCTGAGCAAGAAGCTGTTGCAGTGAACAGTAGGGTTAACATCAACAAGAAGGGCGTCTTCAAGTGTGCCCATTGCCGTGTGATTGCTGACCGGGTGCAGCAGATTCGACGACACATTCTCGACAAGCACAAAGACAACCCTCTCTACTGTTTAGACATGGAGGCAACAGATGGGGTGTCGCCCAGATACCTGCTGTTTTGTCACTTCAAGGACTGCGTGTTCTGCACGAAGAATAGGAATGAATTTCTCAGTCATGTGGACAAGTGTCGCTACGACAAAGGAGACAAATCGTCTGAGAGTGAGAAGAAGTTTAAGGAAGTCAACTTAAAGTTTGTCAAGTTTACGTTTCCTAAGGTTAGTATTTCTGTCTAGTGGAAGGTGTCGAACTACTGCTGTCCCAACCAGGTTTGGCTGCCAATCATAATTTTAGTCCATTATTCTGGTACATTTTTCTCTGCAAACCTGATGGACCGGCAGTTATTTTACATTTGACCACAAACGGCCTTGGTATGTGTTATCCTGTTTGTGGGAAAGCATGTGTAAATGGTCCCTTGCTGCTAATCAGAAAGTGTAACCTGTGTGGTGGTACCGGTAGTTTGTGTCCTCTAAAGACTATGAGTCACAAAACACTATAATGTGTGACACCAGATTGCTGCTGAATAAACAAAGTACTGGGGTTTCATTAAACAGGGAATCAATTCCTTTATTTTGCATTTTTATTCACACAATGATTTAACTTTTAAGTAAAATAAATAGATCTACTTAAACTTGCTGTCTGTAAAATTCCATCACAGATGGAAATCATTAAAAACATTAATTACAAAAATGTTAACTCTTTGTTTTGATTGGCAACTTTATTGTATTTCAACCGTATAGTGGTATAGTCAGTGTTGTACCATTGCAAGCTGGTCACATTAAAAAAAAAAAGTCCTTTTTCCCTTTTTAAAATGTGGAAGAGGTGGAAGAGTAACCGGGTTTTGCAGTATGTATTGCAATATAGGTTTGCTGTATAGCAATATATTGCAATAAGGTTTTGGTTGTATCGTTGCACCCCTAATATATATAATATGTATATCTGTTTTATTTAGAAACCTAACATCTAACATTTTCAATTTTTCAGTTGATGAAAATTGCTAAATAGACGGATATCCAGTGAAGTTTACTTCAACAGCTGCTGTCTTCCTCGTCATAATATTAAAGAAAAACAGTGTGTTGATAAAAAGAAACCTATATTAGGTGGCCTGAGAAAAGCACTGTGATAAAACATTTGATTAAATACTAGTAATTGGATTTAAAATAACATGTTTATCTTTGAAAGTGTTTTTTTCAGTGCTAGAAGTGTTTATACAACTTATTGTTGGCAGATTTCCTGGCTTTTGGGCTGTTCCATCTAGTAGTGCACAACTACTGTAACAAAAGCTGTCCTGGGCAATTCCATGCTAATGGTCTGCAGAGGTCAAATTTTCTAATTATTGCACTTGGTGAAAATCATATGTCAAATGAAAGCTTAACATATACTCCTTTGATTAGTGGTAAAACCCTCTTTCCAGGTTGTCTTACTTTCATAAAGTTACTTGTTATAATATGGTAATGGGTTAACAAATCAGAGCAAAATTTGAGTAAAACCTTCTTTCCATGTTGTCTTACTTTCATGAAGTTACTTGTTATAATATGGTAATGGGTTAACAAATTTGATCAAAATTTGAATAAAACCTTTCCATGTTGTCTTACTTTCACTCACAAAATATGCTAGATAAAAGGTTTGGGAAACAAAATTCATGCATAATATATTAAGAAACATTTTAATCGACAGCGTATTTATTAACATAGATATTAATACAAGATTATTTCTGTAAGTTGTTTCCTGTGTTTACCTTTTATCTGGCCAAGTAAAATATATCTGGGGTCTCACCTAATTTCCATACATGGCACTTACATAAACATGTAACACGTCGCTCCGTTACAAAATGTTTTCTAATTTGCTAGTATAGTACTTTTTGTAAATCAGTTATATCAATTAAAAACTCAGGTTACTATGTAATTATATAAAAGTAAATAGATGATAGCAGTTAGCGCAGTGATATAATTGGTTATTCAAATGATGTCACTCCATAACGTTACAGAGTGAGTTTTATTGATTTCTATAATTAACATAATTCCAGCATTTCAGAGTAAACATTTTTTTCATTAAATTGCGTTGGAAAGTTCCATAATCTGCTTGAATGAAGCTTAAAATTAAGTACTGATTTAATTTTTGTAGTATTATAAAGCTGGTTTGCATAAAATTTCATTTCTGAAAATTCAAACACTGGCATGAAATAAGCTCTTCCCAGGACATTTGCTCTACTCTGTTCGACCAGAGTCCATATGTGGTCAAATGTGCCATGTATTCTGCTGCAGACCATTTTGACACTGTCTGTCTACATCGTGAATTTCCGTACCAACTCTGCAATTGCCCGACGTCACTAATTAAACACTTGGCGTGATTGGATAAACCCAGGATAACGTTCATACAAAGTAGACTCACTGTTTGTTAACTTTTGATCCTTCTATTTAAAACTTTTTGTTTATTCAGTTAAAGGTATTGCTTTCAAAACAGTATGAAGACTGCTACATTGTAATTTCAGAAAATAATGGCCTACTTATTCATAAGTTTATTTTTCCATTACTTCAGGCGCAGATGCAGGATTTCTGAAGGGAGTGGGTCCAAATGCGATGAGTAATGACCATCACTGCGAGTGCTGCAGGGGCAAAGCCAGGGCCAGGGGTCTGAATTTTTTTTAATTTTGATACTTGGAAACTAGCATATTTTGTGAGTGAATAGGACTGGGGTAAAACTGGTTAATTTCCATGTCCTTTCAGTCGGAAAATGTTTTTAAAAAAACAAACAAAAGCCTGGGATAACAGGTCCTTCAATCCACTTTGCATATTTTGACTGAAATAGTTTACACTAAACAACATGAAACAACATTATTGCTTGTTATGTGTTAATGTTTTGAAAAAGGGAGAGTCCGGACCCCCTTTTCTACACTTGATCTGCTACGGTTCTTTGACCAATAAGTACGGTTATGTACCAGTTGGCACATAAACTTTAATTTTGCTATGTTTACATATTACTATCAGGTGACTTGTCACTCCGTAACATTTTTCTTGTTACTCTGTAACGGTAACATTCTCTTTTAATAATCCAATGTGGATGATTGCTGAAAGTTGAAAACCCTTACATAGACAATATATATATATATTGTGTATTAATTTCATCAAATAACCTTCCATGGGAACAGAATTATAAAATTGGATTACTGTTGTTGGACATAGCCAAATAATCAGTGTCACTCAGTAACGACAATGTCAATTCATGACTGTTTGAATAAATGACAAGTTTATAAGTTTTTGTAATTTGATCCAAGCCATGGGTTAGGGGAACACAATAGTCAATAAAATGTTTTAAAATAATCTGCATTATATCAATATATTTTGGTGAACAAAATGTTTTGAGTCATTTGTCACTCCGTAATGGCGTGGAACTGCCCTCCTGTAAAAAGCAGGTTCTTAAAATAGAAATTTATGGACTTGCCAACATATTGTGAATTTAAAGACACATTTGCTAAATCCTATTTTAGTGGGAAAGTTTGTTATTGTACTTCATTATGTTTGTGTGCAAATTATATTTTGCTTGTGTACAGATTTATATATACGTTTCAGGGGTAGAAATTAGGAAATTATTTTCTGTCGCTTGGGGGACCAGAAGCCTTAAAATGTTACTCGTCCCCGTGAAAAATCACTAGTCCCCCCATTTTTATTTTAAAATGGTGTTGATGCATAATGGTAATTACAGATGTAACGTGTAGTTCACGTTGAGAAGACAAATCGTGTTGGTACCACTAAGTTGTCATTTTTTTATATTTTAGGGAACTCGCTACTGGCCCGGGGGACTAGCGTCAGTAAGGATTTACTCGCCTCAAGCGAGGGGGCAATCGTTAGTTTCTATCCCTGGATTTAGGATTACTTTTTTTTTAATGTTTATTGCTTAATATAGTATATAATTTTAAAAACCCACCTACAAAATATAATGTTTTGTATTATCCATCTTTTAGTTCAGTTTAATATTTATGATTGTATTTAATATTAAAATTAATATTGATTTGTAAAATATCAGTTTATGTGAACCAGTTAATAGAAATCTCTGTTTTAGAATCTGTAACATTTAATTTTATGAATTTCTTTCATTTGACATTCTCATTTTAAAACCTCTTTGTGATTAAGTATTGCTAAGGGAATATAGAAAAGGTTTTTTTTTATTTTTAAAAACAAGTTAAAAACCTAAACTAATAACCACCAATATTGACGAAAATGAATTGATGCCAAGTATTCAATGGCCAATAAAAAACATTTCTAAAAATTGTTATTTCAAACAAAAAACCATCATAATTATTGTGTTGAATAGATGATTGCAATTGATAACGGTCATTAAAAAAAGTAGATTATTTATATAGCTGCATTCTCCATTTCACAACAAAAATGTCATCATGTGTATGATAGTTTATAGTGTTCCACTGTGTTATGTTGTTATTGTCTGCTGTGTAAATGAATACTAGCAAGAGCTATTAGAAAAGCTGAGCATACACTGTTCTGGAATAGTGTGTACAGCTGAACTTTTTACAACTACTGGACCATAGTACATTAATTCTGAGATTGTAGTCTTTGAGCTTTGTCACACCAAATTTCTTCTTTTTTTAAAACTCCAAATATATATAACTTTCTTGACTGCCTTATTAAAATGCATGTGTGTAGACATGTTCACTCAGGCTAAATATATATGTAGATATTAATTTATTATGGCTTTAGGCTAATGTGAAATAAAAACCGAAATAAAAATATTTTACAAAATAGGTTTTGTTTTGTTACTTACAAAGTGTATACCCTCTCCCACGAACAAACAGCAATTATAACCATAAGCACATATAATAAACAAATTTTATCAGTTGACAAGTTGACCAAATGTCGCAAATTTTACTCGTTAATTGACCAGTGGTCCACGACTGGTTTATCAAAGGCTGTTGTATGCGCTGTCCTATCTATTGGAAAGCACATATAAAAGAACCCAAGCTGCTAATCTGAATGAGTATCCTATGTGGCAGTAGAGGGTTTCCTTTAAAGACCATATGTTGCAAAATTATGTTTTACATCATACAGCTGCTGAGTAAACAATGTGCTGGAGTGTCGTGGAACAAACAATCCATTCAAATTGGGCAATCTCTGATGTGCTTGCATCCATTGTGTGGTACATTGGTAACAAAAATGGTTTCTTTGCAGTAGATCATCAGATAAATTATTAGGAATTAATGGTAAATGGAAATGTTTTATTCAAGTTCACCCCGACACCTTATAACATCCTCCAAAGCTTACCTTTCTTCCAAAACCAAAGCCCCCACCCCAATAATTCTCATAAATATGTGGGTTTTTTTTATTCATTGTTGAATTATTCACCGGCAAATTCTGATGTTCAGAAATCGGAGCGATCCGACCGCCCACCCCATTTTAGTTCTTTTTTTTTAAATTTATTTGTCACGTAATTTAATTTCTATGTTGTGGGGCCCCCGAATCTGAAACGCCATGGGCCCTACAAGATCTAAGACTGGGTATTGTAATGTTGGGATTAAGACTGGGTATTGTAATGTTGGGATTGGAAGTTATTTTTTCCTATATTACACTAATATTAGGCCTATATTATTATTCATAAAAAATAGTGTGCTAGTAAACGTGAAGAAAGAAAACAAATTATTATATATGTATTGTCATACCTGAGGTTCCTGCGTTCTCACCCAAGCTCGGTCTTAGGAGTGGTGGGGCGCAATTGGAAAGAGCTCGGGCTCCGTTATTAGACGACAGTTTTACTTGACAACACTATAACAGGTTACCCTAGCATGGGGCCGTCTTTATCGCGGGTCCCAGTTTGGAGCAATTGGTCATTAAGCATGATTAAGGCAGCTCAGTTCTCAACGCATTCATTTAGCTGGATACAGGAATGGCGGGGGCGGAGTTGGGGGGGGGGAGGGTTCAACATATTTTAAAGGTTTCTAACATTGGAGGATGATTCAGTTAAATACAATCAAATTATATTGGTGGAAAAAAATAAAATGGTGGGTAGTTAATTATTGTAGTTAATTATTGCCTTAAAAATGGGAAACAAAAGAAATTCGCCAATTGAACCACCTTTACTTAAAGCCTGCCCAGTCTTATCACATTTTATGTAACGCCAGACAAAATTCCCTGACTCTTAGGTAATAATAATTATACAATAATAGCAAAAAAAATTAAGTCTTAATTTTCACAAATTTACTTTTTCTATACATTTTTCATTCACGTGTCTAGATATTTTGTTGAAATGAAATATTCAGCTTCAAAAAATAATAATAAAAATTAAAAATAAATACACTTAATGGAGACTGACCCAAGCAGCGATGGATATTATTCAGTGGCTGATCTATGTGGGTACCCCCTAAACATTTGCGATTCTTTATTATTATTTTTTTAAATCTTTACTAAATCCGAGGATTCTTTAGGGCCCACTCCCAAATGGATTTTCTGGAACTGCCACTGGTATATCTTTCTTAAACTTTGCAAATGTTATGGAATTTAATAAAAAAATTTCTCTTGAAATAAATCTCTCATTTTTTTCGCAAACATTTTACAAATTGTTGATGGTGAGCATGAAAAATATTTGTCTTCTGCAACCAGACCTCAGGGCGCCGGAACGATTGTGACATTTGGGCGGCGGACTAACATTGTTGATGGCTAGGTACTGGAAAAACGAAGGAACGGGATATAACACAGACGGTAGTGTGTACGCCTGTATGACGATCATCGGATCGATCCTTTTCACTGGACCCATTTGCAGTTTGGGGTATTTTATGTTCCAACCAGTAGTCTACAACTGGTTCATCAAAGGACGTGGTATGTGTGCTCTCCTATCTATGGGACAATGCCAGAGATGCCCTGTCTGCACCTGAGATATACATATATATATATCAGGTTTTAAGGAAAGTGGGTGGTCAATTGGCGAATTATTATGGTTTCCAATTTATAAGGTATTTTCCAGACTTACGATTTGAATTGACGATTGTGCGGGGAACCTAAATAAGTAATTATATTAATAGAGAAGTGTGTAAAATCCGTTTCTGCTCATTGCCTCTTTTTTATACACGAAATGAAAAACGTTTCTTAGAAAAATCAAACTCGGGGGGGGGGGTAAATCCCCTAACCCCCCTTTCAGTGGCGGATCCAAAAAATTCTGTTAAATATGAATTATTACATTTTTGTTTATCGATTATGAACATAAAATGCTCGTTCTGGACACTGGATAAATTATTGGCCCAACTACAAAATAAATATTGATCGCTGTTTTGACTATCCAACAACCCTGCACTCAGCCGAAGAAATAACCTCCCTTGTGCGTGACGTCATCCTTGAGCGTCATGTTCTCAGTAGTGGTTTGTGGAAGGTGAGCAGTAACGCGTTCGTAGATCTTGTCTCATTCTCAACAAGTTTTGTACAAAACACACTTTTTACAGTCATTAGTGTGCTGTTCGTATCATTGGTAAGTTTATTTTTGTTTTTAAAAATGTATTTTATCAAGAAAACGTAAAGAACTATTGTTTCTTGAACACAGTACACGACAGTGACCAGCCGAAGTACTTCATAGGTCTTTTTTATGATTTGTTACGCTAACACGTGACCCCAACACAGTCCGCCATTCAAATGTGCACCGAATTAAATGAGAAAAATAACCCGTAAGGTCATATTATATTATCTTTAATGATTACACAAAGTGTACGGCCTTTGTTACATGTTTCTAGTTTAAGATACGACTAATTGTTCTCAAAATAAAGGACCAATATTTCCATAAGTATAACCGCGGAAGTATGTAATCAGCCGAACAACCGTATAGTTCGTTGAGGTTAATGGTGGCATGCATGATTCGGTGAACGGGCTAGTCCATCTACAACGTGGACGATTCCATGTGTATGACGTGAGATCACGTTTTCATGAATTTCCACATTAAACTGTTGAAGTCAGTTAATAATACGATATTTCAAATGAAAGTCCTTTTTAATAGCCTAAAATAGGGCCAAATGTCATCCCATAGCCTATCTCCTTAAATGTTGAAGGTAAAATATCCGACCTACCCCAACCCTTATATATAATTTAACATTTTATTTATTTATTTTATTAACATGTTCCTGTCTTCGAGTTATGCTAGCTTATAGACTGATTTTTTTTTCTAGTTTGTACATTTATGTATATTTGTCGATTACTTCAGTTTGTGTAAACCTTGGCAAAAAAGGACAACAGTTTTGAAAATAGCAAAAATGTCCTATGTTCCATAATTTTTCATTACTTTGTTAAATAATAAAAAATATTACCCACTGCAACATGTACTACCAAACCGAAACTTTTTCACAATGAAATGAAGATTGCAAACAAGTTCATTACAAAGTGGGGTAATAACCCATTTTAACAATTTGGAACATCACGGCCATTTCCATTAAGATTCAAAACTTATTCCAAAAACTGGAAAGCACCAAATGTCACATGTTCTCCATCTTCATAAATTCAGAATATCTCGGTGGATTAAAATTTATTTTATGTTCCGAGGACATCTGAGTATATTGAACTTGAATTTAATTGGATTTTCATTAACTTCCATGAAAGGATTTTGCTTTAATAAGTAAATGTTTGCAAATATGACATTAATATTAATTTTTGATAAGTATAATTATAATAAAATAACCCAGTACCATAAAAAGATATTAAACAAATAATTATCTGATACTCCATCTTTATGTGGGTTAGTCTGATATCACCAGAAAATCAAATATGACGGCCAAAGTAATGGCACTTCGAAATACAAAAACAATAATTTTGATTGCAATTCAGACAATACCGTACTACTATAGACAGGAAGTTATATAAATATAAAAAAGAGGACTTTTTTTTGTTAAAAAATGTCAAGATACTGCAGGCACTAATCTAGCAGGTGAAATGGGGCTTTTTTTCACTGAAAGTTCGCTCAAGTCGCTGACTTGTTAGCAGTAATGAGAAGTTGAAGTCGCCATAATATTTTGCTAGAAGTAAAGTGAAAAATGACAGTGACACCGATGCTAACCCAAACATCACTAACTAATCTTTACACACAAACAAGTAACAAATCTCGCATGACACATGTTTATTGTCTCCTGTCAATGACCGGCTATTCCTGGTAAAGCGGAACAAAAAGTAAAGTTTGTTTTATTTAACGACGCCTCTACAACACATTGATTTATATTTTATCATCGGTTATTGGACGTCA